>RJWH01007316.1:0-41679 GCA_004363575.1 Solenodon paradoxus | reverse complement strand
GTGAGTCAGGATGGGGCAGGCGCCCGGCCCCACCCCTTAAAGGGCCCCCGAGAGTCGTGAGGGTCATTTTAAAGGGCTCTCAACCCGGGAGGGGCACCAGCTCCCCACTCCCACCGCGATTCCGAGGGCGCCCTGCAGCTCTGCGCACGTCCCCGCCGCGGCGGCGCGCCGGAGCCAGAGCTGAACTACAACTCCCATAATGTCGCGGGCCTGGGCGGAGCGAGCGCCGGCGGCACCGCCCCTCGAGGCCTTCTGGGGATTGTAGTTTTCCCCAGAGGGGCTTGCTCTTCCAGGATTGCGGCGCCTCCACCGCCCAAGGGAGAAGGTCTGAGGGCGCAGGACGTCTGCTGAGCCACGTGCGCCTCCTCTCACTCCAGTAGCTGTCTCTCCCAGCATCTCCTGATAGTGACAGAAACAACTTCTCCACTTAGTGAGCAAGCACCTGTCTGTGCCGGTCCTGTGCTAACCTATCCCAGGACGGAGAGAAAGACAGACATGACCCTGGTCCAAGCTGGGAGACGGGCAGGGAGCATTTAATTGCACAAATATTGTACCGGGTCCCAAGGACTCAGCCTGAAGTTGTAATAGAAGCCACAGGGAAGGAGGCGATGACTGTTTCTGAGCCTAAGTCAGACAGTAGCAATGGACTGAAATCTTGGAACTTGAAAGAGTGGAGTGGAGAAATCCAGAACGGTGCCTGACAACCCCTTCATAGTCCCAAGAAGAAACGGACCCAGAGAGATGGAGGGACTTGCTCAAAGTCAGGAATCAGGGAGGCGACCCAAGGAAGCAGCAACAGGTGTCAGACTCCCCAAGGACAGAGCCTAGTCTTATGTGTCTTCTAGACATGCCCCCAACAGACACACACACACACACAGAGAGAGGGAGGAGGAGTTCTAGGAGCAAGAATGTCTAATGTCCAGTGTTTTCCCTCCAGGAAAATACACTGCAGGGGCTGGCAAATTACAACCCGGAAGGTGCAGAGCCCAGCCCTTCCTGGAGGGCGGGCCTTCCTCTCCCTGAGCCCGTTGCCCCAGTAGTGAAAAGAGCACACAGAACCTCTACCTCTTTGGGTAGTTCCACGGGAAAAGCCAGAACAGTAGTGATGAAGCCAGTGTTTTACAGGCATGAGCAGTGCCCAGTGAGTCACTTACTTTCCATTCTGTGGCCCACAGTGATACGATAGGACAGCCAGGAGCCCTCAGTGGGTGCCAACCAGGGGACAGACCCCCCAGAGCGAGACGTGTGAAGGAGAGAGACCTGGGACTTCCACTTCTCTGAGGACTCAGTTTAATCTGAATCCTCCGGACCCCACCCCAGTCAAGTCTCCCAGGTGAGCAAGGAATGTCTCCTCCTCAGACTGACACATTACAGGTGCCCTGTTAAAACAGTTGAATCCCAGTGAAAATTGGATCATCTGACTTACTGGAGATCCCTGCATCCCTCCAGGTGAAGCCTTAGCCTGGCCCCTGCCCACACTTTGGCTTCTTCAGAATTCCCTCCCAGGAACCTTTGCAGGCCTTTGGCCAAAATTATGGATTCGCAACCCAAAAAGCAATCCAATCCCCTCTCCCTTCCCTTCCTCTAACACAGAGATGAGCAAAACTTGACAACTTGATTTTCCCAGCCTCTCTCTTGCAATTCAAGATGGCCATGTAACTGGCTAGGCCCCAGTTCTAACGAATAAAATAAAACAGAAGTTCCTGAGGAGCAGTCTTCTTTCTGAATAAAGAGATGGAGTCTAGCAAGAAAAATGCCTTTACATCCTTTGTTCTTTGATCTTTTGCTTTCTCTTTCCTGCCTGGAACACATGCATGAGGCCTGGAGGTTTAGCAGCCACTTTGTGGCTATGAGGCAGCAATTTGCTCACCAGGAGTCCATGCTGAGGATAGTCAAGAAGACAGAAAGAGCCAGGATGCCTAGTGGCAACTATAATCATTATCTCAACCCTGGACTGCTCCCCCCAGGCTTATTGTTATGTAAGTCAAAAATCCCCCCTTTAATCCCCTTAAGCCCCTGTAGGAGAGTTTCTTTATTTGCAGTGAATGATCTTCATGATGTACTCTGCATAAGTAGCTCCTGCCAAACTCCTCTCTTACTTCTCTCCTTGGGGCTCACTACTCCAGCTCACTGTCCAAGCTTCTGTTGGTCCTCAGACACTGAGTTTATTCCTGCCTCCAGACCTTTGTACTGACCACATCACTCGTGGTCCATCCATCACTCAGGTCCCAGCTTACCTTCTTCTTAAAGGCCCTCCCTGTCCAGTGCACGACCCAAGGGAGCCTCCCAGACACTTCTGTTTCATAGCCTTGATTATTTTTACCACCAGCCTGAATACTATCTATACTTGTTCTTACTACTTATTTCTTCACTTGCTTATTTCACAGAACGTGACATGCATGGGACAAGGTTGGAAGTTTTACTGGCATGACGCGTCCCTGTGTCCCCAGTGCTTGGCACACCGTGGGCCCCTCTAAAGGTTTGTCAAGTTCATCATTTAATGTGGTCGTTAACGTTGTTCTCTGGTGAGGTGCTCTCTGCTTGGGAACTGAAAATCCCCAATCTTACCCGGAACTCACCTGGCCTAAGACAACCTTCCTGGTGTTCCTGGACACGGGCTGGGACAGATCTGTTTCCACACCTACCGTTTTTAGTCTCTCCTCTGTCTCCCTTTTGCACTCATCACTGTAGGCTGGTGGACGTCTTCATCCGTTAGATGTCCTCTCTCCCTCCAGAACATAAATGCCAAGCGGGCATGAGCTATCTTCTCTGTTTCCTGTTCCACAGTCAGAGCCTGGCACTGGTAGACATGCTTGTTGAGAGAGAGAGAGAGAGAGAGAGAGAGGGAGGGAGGGAGGGAGGGAGGGAGGGAGGGAGGAAGGAAGGAAGGAAAGAAAGGGTAACAGCCTCTACTTGCTAACCATGTGCCTATCATTGGGCAAGGAGCCACTTCAATGACTTGGTTCCCTGTCTCAGCCTGGAAGATCTTGGTCTGCAGGGCAGGGACCACCCAAGTCTTTCTGGCCTTTGACAAGCTGAGCTCATTCCTGCCACAGGGCCTTTGCACTACTCTCCACCACCAGCACTGCTGCCCCCAAGAAGAAAAGGAAATCAATGCAGCATGTCCCACCCCCACTCAGATCCACTTTGCTCTGGACAGAGGGGCAGCTGCTGCCTCTTCCCAACAGGCATCTGCATCAGCAATGCCACACAAAGCTCACGGGCTACACAGCCCAAGGAGGTCCAGGGCTGCTTCTCAGCAAGATCTTTTCCCTGCCCTCCACCCCAGCCTCCTTCTTTGCCCCCAAATAACAGTGCGTGGAATTTTCATCTTCGAAGCACTTGATAAACATGAGCTCATTAGCAGAGCAGCCCCTTGACACCAGGAGGCTGTTCCCTGGGTGTCTTCTGAGTCATAGCGCCAGTTTACCGACAAAAACAAGTTTTTCCCATAGAGTGAACTCGGAGCCACAGCCAAGATCATGGTGCCTCAGAAAAAAGGAAGAAGGAAGGACAGACTCCTGCTGCTGCCAGCCAGCAGCCGGGCGCTCGCTGGGCACCGTGTCAGCTCAGGAGCCAGGACAGCCAGCCCGGGGGTGCCAGGGCAGCCGGCTCCAGGAGCACTGTCCCCTGCCCAGGGCCAGACCTTCCCCGTACTAGAGTGTGGCCCCTGACACCTGGAACCTCCTCCTGCTTCTCCCTCCTGATCCCCCACTGGGAGTCCCCACTCCCCCATTTCCCCACCGTGCACAGTCACTGCCAGTGAGCCACTGCAGAAGGTGACTGCTTTGGAACTGGACCACCTGGGTTCAAATCCCAGAGCTGTCATTGACAAGCTTAAGGACCTTAGGCAAGTGACCAGGACTCTCTTTTCCCATCTGCAAAATGGAGCCATATGGGCACTGCTGCTCAGGATGGGTCTGTGAGATAATACACGAAAACCACCTGGGAGTTGCCTGTGGTGTCTGCAAAGC
Organism: Solenodon paradoxus; assembly: GCA_004363575.1. Classification (NCBI taxonomy): domain Eukaryota; kingdom Metazoa; phylum Chordata; class Mammalia; order Eulipotyphla; family Solenodontidae; genus Solenodon; species Solenodon paradoxus. The sequence goes on along the minus strand of RJWH01007316.1, from coordinate 37,705 downwards.
GGGCAGCCTCCAAACTCTCTGGTTCTAGCTGATTCAGGGGGGTGCAAGGAGAGGGCATAGATCTCCATGCAGAGAACGAGGTCCCTGTATTTTTGCAGTTTTTTAGAGGAAAGGTGCAAGCAGGAATAAAGACAAGAGAGGCAGGCAGGCAGGAAGAGAGAAGAGAAGAAGCAACTCATTTATTTTACTTGGTTGTTCCCCTTGGTCGGTTCCCTCCAGCCCTGATCTTGAACTGGGGAAATGGGGATGAACGTGGACTGCCCCCAGTGGACCAAGCCATAAGGCCACCAGGGCACTCCAGTCCCTGAGATTTTGAAGTCCTCCACCGAAGATGGGGCTGCAACCTTCTCCCTGAAAACTGTCCCGACCCCCTCACCCTGGACCACATCATCTGCCCATCACCAACAACTAAAAGCCCAGAGAATACCATTGGTGGTAAAAGCCCTAGAAATACTGTTTTCTAGAAATTTGTCCCAACGCACACTGACTGAGCCCCCACCATGCGCCATGCACTGCGCGGAGCACAGAACACTGCCTCTGATGATGGTAAGAGAGAACTGGGGTCTCTCCAGGGTACAGTCCACTCCCTCCTACTTTTTACTACAGTGAAAAGGTCTACCTGCATATGACACCCCCCGCCCCCCCAGCATGAACTCCAGGAGGACAGAGAGCCTGTGCAATAGATGAGAGCGCCGCTGGCCTGGGGTGTCCATTTCAGCCCCACTTCCTTCCTAACAGAATTTGGTGCAGGTGGGAAATGCCCTCAGATATTCACATTCCAGATTCCTAGTGCACTACTAGGCCACTAGACTGGATTCTGTTCAATGAGATGAATTAGGAGTGGAGTCTTCTGCTGGAAACATCCAGGAAATCAGTTGCTTATCAGATGAAAAGAAAAATCTGCCTGATGAAGCTCTTTTCTGCCATTTTCTTCACTCCCTATTTTCCAGCCTGGAATGTTGTCATGATACCTGGAGGTACATCAGCCATCTTGTGCCAGGAGGATGGATGCACCTGCTAGAGGTAGTGGAGTTGGCGAAGAACCTCTTGACTCTGACTGCCTTCAGCAGGGCTATTAGAGTTCTATGTTTACACCATCATAGTCGGGTTCTATGGTTTACAGAAATCCTGACTCATCACTAGGCCACCTCTGAGACCCTCTCAGTGCTCAGCACTAAGTAGCTGCTTAGTAAACATAAAGAAATATAAGCAATGGGCAGAGGAGGCTGAGCGGGACTCCAGGGTTCCCTGCAGGCCTGGTCTGCACACTCAGCTCCACAAGGAAGAACGCTGTCAAAAATTCCATCAGTTCGGAGACTTGAATCCTGGCCCGGCCCTCCCAGTGCCATGCTGTTGGACTCTGGGCCTGCCTCAATGTTCCTCTCAGAGATATTAGTGAGTGGGACTTTGGGTGGTCTGTAAGGGGTACAGGCAGATTCAAGGGTCAGGCCCCCCAATATTCTTTTCTTGCTGGTGGGAGAAAGGGACTCATCTTTCCAAATCCAGATTCCCCTGAGGAGATCATAAAGGAAGAAGGGCTGGACGGTTGTCTGGCTGGCCTTGACCGAGGTCACCTCTGTGCCACAGTCCTCTCTGAATCCTCACACCCCTCTGCAAACAGATGATCGTATCCCTGCTGAGGAAACGAGGAAGCTGAGACTCAAGTTAAATAACTTGGTCTAATTTTCAGGGTGAGCATTTCAGGGCCAGGATAAAGAGATGAAGGAATGAAGTCTCACATACCCGAGTCCCCATTTTGAAGGGTGGCGGGTTGGGGGAAGCCTACAAAAGGTGAAGTCACTTTTCCTAAAGTCCCAGGCAGTCCCAGGTCTTTCTGCCTGCAAAGCAGTTGCCCGTGACCACTGCAACCCGCTCCCAGGAGGAGCTGGCCATGGGGAAGGAGAGGGGGGAAGACACAGACACCAACTCGTGGAATGGTTGTTAAGTAGAGATGCTCAGGACATCTCTCTGACAAAGGGACAGAGTCCGTCTGATAGGGACAGAGAAGCAAATGTTCTGTGGTTCTGACAGGAACACCAAGGAAAGCTTCCTGGAGGAGGCAGCATTGGAAGGAGACATTCTGAAGATGTGGGAGCAGGAAGGGATTGAATTCCAGGCCCAAAGAACCAAGGGGAGGGCTAGGCTCTCTCCACTGTGTCCTCCTGAGTAGGGGGAAGGCTGACCATAGGGGCTGGCTGAGGCCCATTGGGACCCAGGGTACATCCGGGCATCTCGGGTGAGTGGGAAATGAGGCAGAAGCTGTAGCAGACCCCAGGCCAGCAGCTCCTTGATTGTCTCTCACCTGTTCCCCACCACCTGGAGCCCATGAGCTGCTTGGCCTGCGGATTCCCAGCTGCCCCGGCAGGGGAGGCCAGCGGGGAGTCGGGTTAAACTCACACTTCCTCCCAGGGTTCTCCATAATTAACCAGCCCTTGGGGGTTCCCAGAGCAGCCAGGTTTGAGAACCACTGTCTCTCTCGGTGCAGGTCTCATTTTCTGTATCTGGGAAATGGGGGACACAGGTCCCCCTGCCCATAGCACGGCTGTGCACGTGGTGAGGAGGGGCATGGCCATGTTTAGCAAGGGGAAGTGTTGAGCAAAGAAATGATGGTGACTATTATTAGACAATGGCCTTGACCTCTGCATAGAGCAGGAAAAGACCAGAGACCATACAACAAAGTTCATCGTGACTGATCTTTCAGTAACTCCCAGGTCATTTCTAAAATGCAAATCTTATCCACAAAGAGGAGAGCCTAATGCAATAATTAGCAGAGAGGAAAAGCAGAAAAGCCAAGAAACTAGAAAACCAAAAATCAGCTTTCTCCACCCACCCCCCAAACATACCCAGCAGGAGGCAAATATTAATTAACTGCCTTTTCCACACAGACCCGTTTGCAGGATTCGCTCGTGTTTTTATAACAAACACCACGGGAGTCAAGCAACAGAACCCATCTCTTCAGAGGAGGCCAATGTCACCAACGAACAGGCACCTGACTGGGCTGGATCTTGGGCAGATTTCTCTTAAATAAATGCACCCCTGGCGTGCCCTTGTGGAGCAGCAGTTAAGTCAGCCATCTCTGGCTGGCGCAGTTCACATACGTCCCAGGAACCCGGGTTTGCATCCCAAAGCTGGGGGAGCAACTAAATAAAATACATAAATGTTTCTTCCTCCTCTCTTCCTGTCCGCCTGCCTCTGTCGCCTTCATTCTTGACTGTACCTTTCCTTAAAAAAATACACTCCAATTTTCAGTTAATTGCATGTGATACCAAAGTGCAAGGGTAGGCTGATTACATTTACCTGATTGAAAATATGTGCAGGTTTTTGGAACTTTCAAAAACTTCAACTCTTGAAAATCATAATCCCATAGAACATTTAAATAATGATCATGGCATTCAAGCCCAAAAACAATTTCAACAAATTCTAAAATAAAGTATCACATATTCTCCACACAATGAAATAAAAAAAAAAAAAATTTAATGAACAACTCAAGGCTGTTTCTAAAATCTAACTTGGTGGAAACTCTCTTCCAAATAACTTTTGAGATAAAGAGGCAGTTCAACAGGAAAATACATACGACTTCTGCATTTTACAGTATTGAAACATGACAGAAGAACATTGAGCCCTAAGATGACAGGGTGCAGCCAAAGAAATACTCAAGGAAAATTCATGTCCACAAATATTACCAAAAGGTATTCAGTGCTCAAGAAAGATTCTTTTAACAGGAAGTTGGCTTACCCATTGAGCAGTCATCCAGAAGGGGAGAAACTTCTGTCTAGCTGTCTTGCCAAGTTTCCTCAAAGCTCACACAGCAGAAAGATTGCTAGCACATGGTTTCCTCTCCAAAACCTCGCCAGACTTGAGTAGGATGACGATGAAATTCCAGAAGTAACAGATTCATCTACATACACAGGGTTTACTGCCTCCATTAGACAGGTTTAAAAAGCAACTAGAGGTGCGCCCTGGTAGAGTGATGGTTAGTTGATCACCTCCGAAGACGTGTGGACCACAGACTGCTGTGTTTGAGTCCTGGGTCTATGGGGGGTTGGGGGGAGGGGGGAAGCTACCCCTGTGAACAACTAAAGTGGAAATAAAATAACTGCTTCCTCCTCCTCCCTCTTCCTGCCCTGCTTGCCTGCTCGCCTTCATTCCTGCTGCACCTTTCCTTTAAAACATAAATAAAAGCAACTAAAGAAAGTTCACCAGGCCTGCAGAGCCCTCACTCCCAGTGCTGTCCTCATGACTGGTGCCTTCAGCTGAAGCCTCCAAGTAGGGAAGTGTAAGGAGACCCCAATTCTAGACCCTGTTTCTTCTCCTCACTAACCGTGTGAACGGAATCAAGTCATCCCACCTGCGTGGAGCGCCGGCCCTCGCCCCGAGGACGCCACGTCAACCTCTCTGAAGCACCTACTCTCCCACGCATTGGTGGTCTGTCTACAGCTCAGCTAATCTAGACTGGGCTCCCCTACATTCTGTTCTGTTTCTTCAGTGGAACTTGGCTCCATGAGCTGAGTTCAAGTCCACATCAGGTGTCTCCACACCCTTTTCGGATCAGAAACTAAAGGGGAAGGTTTTGTCATGACAGATCACAGGTTGGCAAGATCACACACCTGCACAGGCGCAGGCAGGATCTCCTCCAGTCTCCTCTGAGGAGGCACTTCCACCCCCACAGTCCATGGCCCAAGCAAGTCATGAGGCCAAGGCCAAAGTCAGCGGGCAGGGAAATCTAATTTTCCCCAAGGAGAAAGGGACTGAATGTTTCCCGAACAACTTTCCAGTCTCTCCTACTTCGAAAGTCAGGGCGGAATAGGTTTTCTTTGTTGTAAAACAGGGTCTACGAAGAAAATCTGTACCTCTTAGGGACAAAAGTCCTGAGCCCCCCGACTGGTTGTTTTTCGATTTGGATTATGTCCCACTGCTGCCCAGTACAGGGATGAGCTGGGGGTGGGGCCAGTACCCCCCAAATCATAACACGTGCATAGAGGAGTCAAAACCTGTGTATTTTGGGAACTTCACCACAAAGCCCACTGCCAGTATTAAACACGTCTTATTAACCATCACGTTGAGTTCTGCGTTTCCAGACTTTTCCCACTGAAATGCTGACTCCAGAAACCACCTCCCTCACCAGGACCCTCTAGTACAGTGAGAAGCTGCCCTCGCTCAGCTTACCAGCTGCCTTTCCCTCTGTCTTGGGTGACCAGCCTGGTGGGGGTCCCCACCCAAAGCCCCGAAGATGGAGAGGCTCAAACAACTCGCTTGGCAGTTTGGTCCTGGGACAACTGTCCAGTCCCTCCAGCCTCATTTTCAAGCCACGAAGAAGCCAAAGGCAGAGGAGCAGAGTCATGATGCGCTTGGATTCTCGGAAAGAAAAGATTCAGGTTCAAACCCCAACCCGCCACCATCGGCTGGCTTCTGTCCTGTGAAGCAAAGCAGGTTAGTTCCCTGCACCTTGGTCCCCTCACCTGGAAAAGTGGCTGATGATGATGGCTGCACAGGTGGTCGTCGCCTGAGCACTGTCCGGCTGGGCGGGACTCCGGCTCTGACTAGGCCACACGGGGCTGGCACCGCGGCTCTTCCAACAAGGGCTTCTAGGAAGCTTGGTCTCTGCATCTGTAAATTGGGAATAATAACAACAAGCTGACGGGAAGTATAAAAATGTCGTGGCTGAGCCACCCGATGCATATCGCATTGGGTATCGCATGTAGACTCCGTCCTCAGTAAAGAATCTTCCCTTCTCTTCTCTGTGGCCCTAAAACTACCAAATATGCTGCCTTCACCAACCTTAACTAGTGAGATGATGCGGGTTGTGTCTGACGTGCTTTACCCATGTTAACGAATCCAATGAGCAAAATTCCTACATCAGTCAAATCTAAGCCTTTCTCAGAGGTAAAACACTTCCGGCCTCAGAGATGTGAGATAGAGGGGAGAGTGGGTGCTTTGAATCGATTAAAGTCAGCGTGTGATATTACAGCTGTGGCTTCATAGAATTAAATGGTGTCTGATTTCATTGCCTTGGAAGAGTCTTGTCTTCCTGAGCACACTGCAGGCCATTGGAGAGCAGGCCGTTCTTTCCCTCCCTTAGATTCCGTGAAGGGCTGAGCCTAGAGTAGACTCTCAACATGTATCTGCTGAAAAGCGACTCAATCTATCCCTCCATTTCCCTTAGATTCCATGAAGGGCTGAGCCTAGAGTAGACTCTCAACATGTATCTGCTGAAAAACGACTCAATCTATCCCTCCATTCACCAGAGAATCAATAAATCCACAATGAATGATGATTTTTTGATTGTAGGACTGGTTCGGCCTAGAGGAAGGGCAGGAAGGGTTAAAACTTCTTTTTTTCTGTCCAAGAGGGACTTCCACACTAGATTAATCATGTTAAAATACACTTTTGTACATATCAGGTATGTGCGACCTTTTACACAGACAGTGGTTGATCATTGAACACACACACACACACACACACACACACTCACAAACAATAGACACTTGTGAGCATCTATTGTCCACTAGGCACTAACTCAGATGCCAAGCTCAGGGAAACATGGCCCTGCCTTCAGGGAGTTTATAGTCTAGTGGTGAAGACACTGAAAAAAGAAAGAACCACATTTTCATGGTAGCCACATGCCCCCAGCTAAAAGCATTTTAGTTTATTTTCGTGATGCATGAATGAATCAAGGCTCCCCTTTTTTGCTTTCTTCATGACCTCTGTGTCAGTGACAAAGCTGTGTATTCACAGAACTGGGTCATTTGCACCTGGGTACTGAGGACTACATTTCCCAGCCTCCCTTGCAGCTAGGAGGTGCCACGTGACTCCATTCTGGCCAATAGGAAGAAGGGGTGCCGATTCGGGCTTCCCTGAAAGAGCCGGCCCCTGGTCCTCCTACTGTCCCCGTCTCTCTAGGGTGGTGGGAGGTGCAGGGAAGGACAGCTGGCCCACCCACATTGGACTGCAGTGAGAGAAACTTCGATGGGGTCTTCGCCCACTCTTCTACATTTGGGGGAGTTATTTGTTACAGCGGCAGAGCATAGGCCAACTTCCCCGGCCCTGAAAAGCCACGTCCTCTCTCTGATCAGTGAAGAATGAGGGACTGACGACGACGTCATCGCAGCCAAGGAGGAAAACCGGGCTCTGAGGGGCGACTGCACTGCGGGGACGGGCTAAGGAGGCTGAGACCCCTGGGCCAGCACTAAAAGGCAGTGAAGTCAGGCTGAAGACGTGCGGGGAGCTCCCTCTTCCTCCCGCCTTGGGCCTCTCCAGGCAAACCAGCCTCCATTCCAGTGACTTCACCCCGCTGAGCCTCAGCCTTCTCGTCTGAAACATGGGCAGGTAATAAAAGAACCTCGATGGTAGATGCTGTCCCGAAGATTCTGGAAAGGACTCAGTGGCTAGAACACACTAAGTAGGGCCGTGAGAGCCGCCACGGAGGACACAGGGCAGGCACCCACTTCCCTTCATCCTGGGGCCAGTTGTGCGCAAAGGGCCTGTCTCCACACACCTGGAGGCCCGGCTCTCCTGCCGGGCAGACAGGTTACTACCCGCCCCTTTGGGGTCATAGGCTGGGCTCTGTCCCTCATTTCTACCCCTCTGAAGGTCAGAGCTGCGACCTTGCACATTGCATTTGGCCGTGAGAGTGTGTGTGTGTGTGCGCATGTGTGTACACGTGTATGGGGGGCCAGAAAGTGTAGCTCCCTGGAAAGAACGTGGCTTAGAGGCCCAAGTGTGAGGCCATCCCCAGCCCGCTCTTCACTTGCAGAAGAGTCCCTTACAGGTTCTGCCTCTCGCCTCGGTGCCTCGGTTTTCTCATCTGTATGACAAAGGTGATGACAGTGCCTGGGTCCCAAGGGCTGGGTGCATTCACAGAGGACATGCGTGTCGAGGGTCGTGCCTGGGTCCCTTGCACCACACAAGGTCCACAAGGGAAGTCCTGTTTGCCCTCAACTGAAAAGAATATCAGGAGATGAACTGAGGACAGATGATTGGTACTCTTGGCTCGCTCGTACGCTCTCTCTGTCTGTCTGTCTGTCTGTCTGTCTGTCTGTCTCTCTCTCTCTCTCTCTCTCTCTCTCTCTCTCCCTTTCTTTTTCTCTTTCCCTTTCTCTCTCTACACACACACACACACACACACACACACATACACACACACGAGAAATGAATTTTTTTTTGAGATATGCTCTCAAAACAAAAACAAAAACTCTGCTTTGTTCCACGTAGCAGCATTAAAAATTCACCAGTTGTGGGGAGGGAAAGACCCCATCAAAGTTTCTCTCACTGCAGTCCAATGCAGTGCAGGCTGAGCCCAGAACAGATTGCGGGAGAGTCTGGACCCGGAAACAGGGACCTGGCATGGGAGGTGGGGAGGAGACCCATTCCTGGGGCTTGGGGACCCTGCACCCAGTGGTCGTCCGTCCTGTCCCCCCGTTAGACCCCATGACAAGGCCCTGTTTCCTCCCTTGAGCGCCCACCTGGCAATTGTGCTCTCTTCCTTCTCGTTTGTCTCATGTCTGGTCTGGGACATCAGTAAGTTCCATGACAGCAGGGACCGCGGGAGTTCTCAAACCGATGTGGCACCTGGTATACAGTAGGCACTTAAGATTTGCTAAAGAACAAAAGAATGTGTGAATAAAAGAGCACATGAATGAATGGGCTGAAGAATCTGGGTGATGAAGATGATCCTTCCCTGGCTCGGACCAGAGGTTAGTACCCAGGCCGACTTCCAGTTGTGTGGCCCCAGGTGCAGCCTCATTTCTCGGAGCCTCAGCTTCCTCCACGGAAAAATAGAGACGATGGCAGTACTGCCCTCACTCAGTTGTTTTGAAGATTCATTTTTAAAGTCCACATTAAACATAGTTCTGTCTGGTACAACGGTCTATAGCTGTAGTCACTGAGGGAGGAGCTGGGGAGGCGGGCACACCAGCTCTACCACTTAAATGGGGGAAGAAAAATTCTAAGATTTCGTCCCTAAGATCCAGGGAGCTTCTCACTCCTTAGGAAACTCCCAGTGAGCCCAGCGAAGGGACAAAGGTCTGTAATAAGTGAGTTATAAAAACATCTCCAAGCAGGAGCTGCTCTGTTCAGCGCCCCCCACCCCGACCCCCCACGCCCTCCACGCAGGCCCGGCCCAGGGTTAACTCTGGCCTGGCCAGCAGGCTCAGCTTCTAGAAGGATTCTGGGGAGGGAGTTCTGATTTCTTGTCCATAGCAATCCTCTCAACTTTTCAATGCACCTGCTAGTCATTTGCTGCTCAGAGTTCCCTCCTGCAGGAAGGTAATACATGAGGACATTGAAAGGGATAGATAACAGGCCAGTCTGGGGCCAGACCCTGTTCCTCCTGACCCCAGACCCCACTCTGTCTGTTAGCACAAGCCCGGATGCCCAAAGCTCCGAACAGACCAGACGCTCCAACCTCATCCCAGGGGTGGCTACTCAGAACCTTTGCCATAAAGGCTCCCAGCTGAGGCCTTGGCAGACATCACCAATCGATTGGGGCACACGCCAAATCTCTCCCAACCGGGGGCTCCAGGCAGACACGACCAGTCCATCAGAATTGGCTTGCGAGATGAAAAGGTCCTTCAGCCCTGCTCTGGACTGTGTGAACAGCCTGCAGTTCCCCCCAGAGCTGAGCACAGTGCCCGCACACTAGTCAGCATAGGCCCCGTGGTTTCTGAGTGAATGAATGAATGAATGAACACATGGACACCCAGACTGTGCCAGACACTTGGGCAGAGACCCCAGGGAGCGATCCCATCTGCCCTCTCTGCACATTCCCTGGAGCAGGGGGGGCGGGGGCGGTCTCCATCCATCCTTCTTCCTCTTCACCAGAGCCCAGGGATCACAGTCACTTCCCCTTCCTTGCCGTGTGACCCCGGGCAAGTCCCCCAAGCTCTCTTTGCCTGAGGTGCTCCCTCCATAATGAGCAGTGAGGCCAAACTGGCTCAGGGAGACCACCAGGAAAGGCCCTGGCCGGGTGCTTGGCAGAGAGCCAGAGCTCGGAGAGGCTAAGCTGCCGTGATCGGTCTCCTTACACGCAGGACTGTGCAGCCAGGGGCCACAATGTCTTTCTGGGCACTGAGCCGGTTGCCTAGGCCCGCGCTGGGCAAACACAGATGTCGGTGGGTCATTAACCTCCTCTCAGGACGGTGACAGGGCGCTGCTTCTGCAAAGCAGGAGGCACAAGCTGCAGGGCACCAGGAACCCAGAGCAGCCTTCTTGGGGTGCAGCGTGGGGCTCCTGTGCCCACGTGCTGCTGACTCCATCACCAGTGACCCTGGCCACCAGCCACACCCACCACCTTCCCTGCCACTCCTTGCTGACTGGTCTCCGTGCCACGCCCTGGGGCAGCCAGAGCCTGGACAGAAGGTGGGACCTCTGGGGTCTCGCCCCAACTCCAGCCAACACCCTCAGCCTATCCTTCTTCCTCTCGGGACTTCAGTTTCCCATCTGGAAGCTAGAGATGGGGCAACCTGGTCCCTGGGCCCTTCCTAGATTGCCGGCGTCTTCGGCATGATTACACGCATTGACTCGTGTATCCACGAGTGTTTGTCAAGTGTCTACTCGGCACCGGCCCGGGCTCTGCCCGCTGGCGTTCTCCCAGCTGGAAGCCCATCGCCCCCTTGGCCTCCAAGTCACGGCTTCTGGCAGCAAACCTTTCCGGCCACCCTCAGGGACCCTGCCTACCAGCCCCATCCTTCCCTTAGCACTCCGTACCACCCCTCTCTTCAGCCTGTCTGCTTCCCTCTGAATTGTGGCCCCAGAGAGCCGGATCACCTGGGTTCCCTGACCCGTTTGCAAGGACTCCAGAGGAGGGATCCGGAAATATCTCTGGGGCTAAGCATAAAGTCCAAACCTCCCTCCTCCTGTCCACGCACCCCCACACAACAAACTCAGTTAGCCTCCCACCGCCGCACCCACTTCCCCAGACCAGACCCTGAAAGCCCACAGGCAGACCCCACTGCTCCCCAGGAACCTTCTTAGTCGGTTACCTGCCTCTGAGCTGGGTGATCAGAAGGGGCCGCCAGGCGTCAGTGACACTTTTGAGATGTCAGCTGTGCTTGTGTGGGGCTGACACCACCTGGGGTTTGACAGGAGCGAGCGCAAGTCGCCGAGCTTTCTGGGCCCTGCTCCACGCTGTCCCAGAAGACACTCAGTAAATATTTAGGCATTAATTAACTTCCTCCAGGGAGCAGGGAGTCAGTGCCGGGGGTAATCTCCCAGTTCCAGGGGGAAGGGTGAGCAGCCCGATCTGTCTCAGGCGCCCAGACAGATAAGGCCAGTCTTTCATGGCAAGAAGACGTGTCTCTCGCAGGCCCCCCCCGCCCCCCCAGCACGACGGAGGGTCTACAGGCCCCACCCCCTGCTCACGTGCACATGGATACACACATGCATGCACATGCACACATACATGTGCGCTGTACAAATACACGTGTGTGCGTGCACTCCGACCCACGTGCATACATACATTTGCTGCCCTAAAGAGTCTCTGGTTCCCTGCACATCCGGACTGACACGTGTGCGCGACCCGCCCATTCCATAAACATTTGTGAATTCCTACTGTGCGCCCCCCAAGCCTCACTGCTCCCAGGGGCACAAATACTCAGCTGTTCCATCGCCTCCTTCAGCAATGCACCCTCCTTACAACAGCTGCGCCCACTCCCCCTCCTGGGCCACCCCAAAAAAGATCAAGCGTTTTTGTTAAGCTAGACAACTGCTTAGCCTTCCCCCCTAGCCCACCTCTGTTCTTGAGGAGGAGAGACCAAGAGAGAAGGGGCCCCAGACAAGAGAGCCCAGGGAGGGGGTCAAGCAACACGGCAGACCAGCTCTTGGCTGTTCCAAGGGAGCAAGAGAGCCCCAACCAAACTCAAGTTCACCTCAGGGCAGAGGCTGAGAGGACGGCTGGAGAGTGCCAAGGAGAGATGCCCAAGCCGGGCCACAGACTCCCCTTTTCATCCCCACACTGATTCACCACCTGGACCCCCAGAGCCTTAATGGAGGGGTACAGCTCCAGAGAGGCTGTGAGTGACAGGCTGACGCTGCAGCAGGTATCAGCTTCTCAGATTCCTGCAGGCCCTGATCTCAGAGCAGTTGGCAGGGAAGTGGTGGGATGTGGCTCACATCAAGGTCACAGTTACCACGAGCTAAGCCCTGAGAGCCGGACTCAAATCCACCAACGGCAAAGCTGCTGCTGAAGAATAGAGAGGGAGTTCTGTCCTGGAAACAGACCCAGGTTCAAATCCCCCTTCACCCTTTTTGGGGGTCTGACCTTGAGACAGCACAGCACTTCTTCCCCTGGGCAAGGACACAACAGAGACCTCAAATCAACATTAATTATGTGTTCTTTTTTCTTTTAAAGGGAAGGCAGGCACAGGCAGGAATAAAGCTGAGCAGAAACAGGCAGGCAGGAAGAGGGAGAGGAAGCATTTACTTTCTTTGGTTGTTCCACATCTTGGTTGTTCCTCCTGGACCTGGGTAGCAAACCTCATCCCTGGAAAGCACATGGACTGCACCCAGTGGATTTAACCATCAAGCCACCAGGGTGCACCTCATGGCATATTCTTGTACTTGCTGGCAACATGGAAGCCCCCTGGCTGCCACACCTCAGAGATAGTGTGTCAGGGGTGAACTTCAAAAATAAATAAACGAAGCCTTTGTGTGTCTTGAAGACAAGCCCTAGGGACCATCTCTTTTTAATCCTACAGGGATTTCCCATAGACGAGTTTCACAGGCCTGTGGGTCCCCAGCACCAGATCATCAACAGAGTGGAAATCAGAGGCCCATTCTCTGCAGGCCTCCTAAATGTCAGCCCTGGCTCTGGGTAGAGTGGGAAGAGGTGCTGCTGGTCACAAGGGCTCCCGCCTCCTAGAGACTGACCCTCGTCCCATGAGAAGGACAGAGCACCCACCGTACTCCGGTAATTCCCTTACACTGCTCATGTCTCCTCATTTGCAAAGTGGGGCAAATGCACTCTAACTTTGTTTTCACTCCTGATGCCTGGCACTGGGTAGATGCTGAAAAACTGAGGGAACCAATTTGTAGAACTCTTAAGACTGAAGGGACATCCAGAAAATGCCCCAGTTGGGTTTCCACATGGTCTCCAAGGGACAAAATAGGTGCCGAGGAAAACGAACCCAAGAAGCCCCAGGCAGAGTAAGACAACAGGAAGCTTGCTCCTGGGACCCCCCACGCCTCCAGCCCCACCCCAGGACTCAGTCTCTTTGGAGCCTGTTTTTTTTCCTCCAAAGGTCAACTCAAAGGCCAGCTTCCTCAGGCAAGCCTTCTGACCTCTTCAAGGAACCCGCATCCCTTCAAAGCAGTAGTCACCCCCTCTCAGGTGCCCAGTCCAGAGGGAGAGCCTCTGGGGCGGGGGGTGGGGGGGGTGGGGGGTGGGGGGCGGGGGCGGTGTCCACAATCTGTTCTCTAACTGTCTGGCCCCTGGCTGGGAGGAGGTCCAAAACAGTTCAGGAGGAAGAATCGACAGAGGCGTTGGTGAGATCCCCACCTTCCCTGTGGGACCCACAAGCCGGCATAAATCCTAGCTCTGCCCCTCTGGGGCTGTGTGATCCCCAGGAGTCACCCCCTCCCTAGAGACTCAGGTCCCTGTTCTGAAAGCAAAGCCCGGGAGGAATTCAGGGCTTATAGGGCAAGGCCAGCTCAATGCTAGATACATACTGACAGTCTCTGTTGTCATTATTATTAGTTAGGAAGGAAGACCCCGTTACACAACTGTGATTGGAACCCTGGATGTCCGCTCTCAGAAAGCCACAGGACCTCCGCGGGTTTCCAGGGCCAGGTAGCTCTGGGGCTGGTCTCGAGCCTCCCTCAGAGGTGACCCGATTGTCGTTTTGGTTCTTCCCGCCAGACAAGTGGGAGAGCTGCCCTTCCCCAAGAATTGACATATCAAAAAGTCAGGTCCAACATTCTCCGTGGTTAAAGGCACCTGCAAACCTCTCTCCCTTGAGGGTCCCCAGTGTCAAGTCAGCGAAGCCACTAGTCTCCTGCAAAGACAACTGGGGCGGCAGATGAGAAGGGAGGTGCCGCGTATTGGGGAGTGGGGAGCCGCGCGCACCTGCCGCAGGTGAAGCCCAACCGTGCGGAAGGGGGAGGAGCCGTCGCCGCAGCACGCAGGTAAGCCGACCCCCGGCTCCCGGGAACTAGGTCGAGGGCGGCCGCGGCTCCAACGTGGCGGCTGCAAGGCGACCCACGTTGTAGACAGCGGCCCCAGTGGCTCCGAGTCCCGTGCGGCGCGGCGGCCCCAGGAGAACATTCGAGGCAGCGGCGGCGTTGGAGGCCTGGGGTCCGTTCGGTATTTGAATAGCACAAAGGAACCGCCTTGGTCTGATTGGCCAGCGGAGTGGCCCCGGGGCGGGTAGCGCCTGTCACTCGGGAGGCTCTGGACCTTTCTATTGGCTCATCAGCTGTGGGGCGGGGTCGGAACGCCCGGCTAAATAGCTGGGGCCGGGCCCGGCGGAGGCTCATTGCTTTGGCGCCGTCCGGGGAGCACGAGCCCGCGGCTGGCGCGCGGCGCATGGTGGCGGCTCCTTTTGGAGCGCAGGCGACCTGCTGACCCGGGCTTGGTTTCCCCAGTTCGGCACACCTCGGCGACCAGCTGAAGACCGAAACAGCAGCAACATTAGCAGCAGCAGCAGCAGCAGCAGCAGCAGCAGCCCCAGCAGCAGCAGCAGCAGCAGCAGCGGTCGCGGCTGCTCCGCCGCCGCCGTCTCCGCGGGAGCATGGAGTGCGCCCTGGACGCCCAGAGCCTGATCAGCATCTCCCTGCGCAAGATCCACAGCTCCCGGACCCAGCGCGGCGGCATCAAGCTACACAAGAACCTCCTGGTGTCCTACGTGCTCCGCAACGCGCGCCAGCTCTACCTGAGCGAGCGCTACGCCGAGCTCTACCGGCGCCAGCAGCAGCAGCAGCAGCAGCAGCAGCAACAGCAACCGCCCCACCACCAGCACCTCGCGTACGCGGCGCCGGGCATGCCGGCTAGCGCGGCCGACTTCGGCCCGCTCCAACTTGGCGGCGGCGGGGACGCGGAGGCGCGCGAACCGGCCGCTCGGCACCAGCTGCACCAGCTCCACCAGCTCCACCAGCTGCATCTCCAGCAGCAGCTGCACCAGCACCAGCACCCGGTGCCCAGGGGCTGCGCGGCGGCGGCGGCGGCGGCCGGGGCGCCCGCGGGCGGCGCGGGGGCGCTCTCGGAGCTGCCCGGGTGCGCCGCGCTCCAGCCGCCGCACGGCGCGCCCCACCGCGGGCAGCCCTTGGAGCCGCTGCAACCGGGTCCTGCGCCGCTGCCGCCGCCAGCGCCTGCCGCGCTCTGCCCGCGGGACCCTCGCGCCTCGGTCGCCGGCCCCGCGCCCTCCGCGCCCTCAGGGGCCGCCCCTCAGGCCGCTACCGCCGCCTCCCCGGCACCCGCCTCCTCCCCGGGCTTCTACCGGGGCGCGTACCCGGCCCCCTCGGACTTCGGCGTGCACTGCAGCAGCCAGACCACCGTGCTGGACCTGGACACTCACGTGGTGACCACGGTGGAGAACGGCTACTTGCACCAGGACTGCTGCGCCTCCGCCCACTGCCCTTGCTGTGTCCAGGGCGCCCCGGGACCCGGCCTGGCGTCCGCTGCCGGCTGCAAGCGCAAGTATTACCCTGGCCAGGAGGGGGACGGCGACGACGACGACGACGCGGGCGACCTGGGGGCCGAGCCCCCCGGGGCCGCCCCGTTCGCCTCCTGCAAGCGCGCCCGCTTCGAGGACTTCTGCCCGGACTCGTCCCCGGACGCGTCCAACATCTCAAACTTGATCTCCATCTTTGGCTCGGGCTTCTCGGGGCTGGTGAGCCGACAGCCGGACTCCTCAGAGCAGCCGCCGCCGCTCAACGGGCAGCTGTGCGCCAAGCAGGCGCTCGCCAGCCTCGGCGCCTGGACTCGAGCCATTGTCGCCTTCTAGGGACCCCCGAGGGCACGGGGCCCCGGGGCCCCGCGGGGGCTGGGGCCAGACAAAGACTCGGCCCAGGGGCGAGAGGAGGGAGCGAGCGGGCGCCTGTCCACCCGGGGCTGAGCTGGGGGCTAGCAGGGGGAGGCGGCTGATGTTTTATAAATTGTAAAATAAAAAAGAAAAATCTAAGATCTTGGACTTTATTTTTGCAGAGAGAAAAAGCGCCTATTTAAGTATGCTTTGTGTTTCTCCTACTCTTTTTTTTTTTTTTTTCCTTTTTATTGTAGCGGTTGCAGTGGTGTTTAGCGTGGAGCCAGCCACGTGAGGGAGGGCTGCTGCCCGGAGGAGGTGCCGGGCGGCCGCGGGCGAGGCAGGCGCCGGGGCCGCCGGGGCCGCCGGGACGCGCCAGGGGCGCAGCGCAGCGCAGCGCAGCGCAGGAGGGCGCGGGGCCCGGGACGCCGATTCCAATCAGTTGTCAGACCCAGGAAGCCCGGCGCTCGGTTCTCCCGAGCCCTTCCGTGGGGTGAGGATTGGGTCTTGTGAAATCCTGAGCAAAAACAAAGGCAAACTCTATCTCTGAAAGGGACGTTTGGGTCACATTTCCTCTCTGGGGGCGGCCTCCAAAGTTCTCCAAATGAGAAGGCAGAAATGAAAACACTTCAACTTTTTTTTCTTTTCTTCCCGGGCGGGTGTCTTGAACCCCTCCTCTCCCCGCCCCTCTGGCTCCGTTCTCCTCCCCTCCTCCACCCGTCTCCCGGACTCGGGGGTGGCGCCGGACACCCCGACTCTCTCGGACACTGTTTGGGGAAGGGGTGGGGGGGGCGGGCACGGCGGACTACATTTCCCGTCATGCCTAGCACTGCGGTCCTCACGAAACAAAAAAGGAAGTCGATTCTTTCACCTGGCTCCCCGGCGGCCCCGAGGGAGGGAGGGGCCGAGACCGCCGACCGCGTTGGAGACTTTGCACTAAGTTCCTGGTCAGATGTGTTTGTGTGTGTGCTTCTGAGTTGCACTCTCCCGATTCAGCCTTCGGTTGCATTTCATGAAACCAGCATTGTTCGAGCCCGTGAGAAGCCCGTCCTGTCTTCAGCTCGATAGATTTTGTTTAATTTCAAGCCTTTTGTTGTAAAAAGGTGGGGTTCGTCCGCAGCCCCTCTGGTTCTCTGCCATCAGCACCATGTGGACCCCAAGACAAGTTGCCAATCCCTCCTTCCTTGGCCCTTTTCCCTCATTCCACTGTATTTTTGTGCATCCTGAATTGTATATCACCGGGTAAAACTGTTCAGATTGTTTACATTTATAATCTTAATAAAAAGTCAACTACAGAGGATGGTGGTGCCTTGTGTTTAGGTTGGCCTGGAGATGACCAAGAGGACAGAGCTGGTGGGGAGAGCTCCCCGCCCCCATGCAAACCCCAGCTCTCCGGGGCCTGGGCGGGCGGGATCTGCCTACATCCGCAGGGCCGGGGGTGGGAGGGGAATGGGGGGGCGGCGGTGTTGGTTATTGGGGATGAAGCTAGTAACCGGCGCCTCCCGGATCCCCCCAACACACACTGGAGATTGCCCCCCACGGGAACCGGCCATCCCCGGGGTCTCCAGCAGGAAGCCAAGCCAGCCTCCAGCACATTTCCTGCCCAGCCAGGGGCGCAGGGCCTGGTCAGTAGCGAGTCCGAGCTCCCTGCGACTGAGGGGAGCAGACGGGAGCGCTGGGGGGCTTCTGGGCCACCCACAGTCCCCGCCCCGCGCCTCCGCTAGCACGTCCGCACGTCTCCGGCTGCAACTTGGGGAAGTTTTTTTCCTTTTCTTTTTTCTTTTTTTTAAGTTGAGTTTGTTATCACTGCTCGGTGCCACTTGGTGGTGTGCTGGCGGCGTCTCCCTCCCTCCTCGCGCCCCTCCTCTCTCCCTCTCCCCTCCCTCCACTCGCCTCTCTTCCCTCCCTGGTGGATGGAGGCAGGAAGGCTCCCGGCGCGCTCTCCCCTCTGACCACCTACGGAATGACCTCAGAGTGGGAGAATGTGCCGAGGCCGCGAGGAAGCTCGCGTTCTCCCCACTGGAACCAAATTCACATCTGGAGCCGCGGCTCGGCCCGGGGGCGCCGGGGTGGTTCCAGCTTTGCAAAGAGGGGAGGGGGGGGCGGGGAAGACTAGGGTGGGGGCAAGGGGGAAAAAAAGCAAAGTGTGCTCTCCGATAGTGTCTCTCTCTCTCGGTGTCTCCGACGCTGGCTGTCTCCCAGGGCTCTCGCGCGCGGCTTTCTCGTGCCTGCGCTCCCCTTTTCTGGAAGGGTGAGCCGCCCGGCAGGACACGCACACCCCGGGCCCAGCCTTCACCCCTCCTCCCCGCCCCCGCTGCAAAGAGGAGGGCCTGCCGCCAAAAGGCTCCCCACTCCAGACTCGGAGAGGCAGACACAAGCCAGTCCCAGGGGTCCTCTGGGCTCTGAGTCCCGGTGTCGCGCGTGGCGAAGTTCTCGGGGACACTCCAGAGCGCGGGGGACCGCGAAGGTCCCCGATGGGGGTGGGGCAAGAGGCAGTTTCTGGAGGTAGGAGTAACAGGGAAGGAAAGGCACCTTCACCCCCAGAGCTGCTTTCTCAGCCTCCCACGGGAAGAGTCTGGAGCTGCCGGGGAGGGGGAACAGCGTGTCCCCCAACACACACCCCATGTTTTCCCTGCCAGTCCTAGGAATGGCTGTTTGCCGCACGGTTTAGATTCAGTCCACCAAGCCAGTTGCCAGAGCTCCCCCTAGCGCTGCTTGGAGGGCGCGGCAGCGGTCGCGCCCGGGAGTGGGCGAGGCACCGCCGCGGGGTGACTGGGGTGCTGTGGGCTGCGGGGCACCCACCTAGGACGCTGTGCCGCGGCGGCATCCAGCTCTAGCTGGAGCGGGACCCGGGGGCTGGCGCGTCCCCACCCCAGGCCGCGGTCCGGGAGGGAGCCTGTGGTCGGCACCTTTAATAGGAGCGCGGACCTGAGCACGCAGGGGAAGAGACCCCCCAAGAGGCTTGGGAACTCCCCACTCGTCCCCAGATCCCTACGGCAAAGGAGTGTGGGTGGTGGACTGCGAAACCAGAGCCGTGAACTCAACAGGACCCGCGGGCCAGGGTTCTCCTCCCCCCGTCAGGTTTTCCAAGCTTCAGCTGCGCCACATTGCCACCTAGTGAAACCGAGGGATGGGGATGCGGACCGAGCACCCAGAAAAGAGGTGCCCTTCCCCCACTGTACCTTTCACGCCCAGGGACCGTGGGCGGTCACACAAAGTGTTAATACCCTAAGCATAGAACGCAGGGACCCCCCAACAATCCACCGACCATCCACAGCTCACAGTCTTTCCGCACAAAACACGCACATGGCCACGGCCCTGACTCTGCCCTGCCTGCCCCACGGAGGTGGCAGTCCACACCCAGCCAGAGGCACTGTCCCTGGTCCAGACACTCTACCCGGCATCCTCACTCAAACCAAAGGCACTAACAGGCAGCATCCAGCAGGCTGACCCAAGGGACGGAGAAACCAGTATCCTGCTGAGGGTTCCCATCAGAAAGGCTGGGGTGAGGAGATATGCCGGCCCCCAGGGTCCTAGGAAAGGGGGACTGGGCAGCTGTTGGGGTGCACACACCAGGGGTCCCCAGACAAGCTGCTCCCTGGTAAAAAGACCAAGCCAGACCCCAGGAGAACCCCCAGGCCGGACTGAGGAGTGCTGCTTGGGGAGGGAGGGAGATTAGAAGAGACTGGGGGACCCAGGGAGTGATAAAAGGAAGCTTCCAGAGAACAGGAGTTCTGGAAGCCACAGCTCAAACAAGTCCCCGATCCTCCCAGGTTTTTCTGCAAAACCACACACACACACACACACACACACACACACACACACACACACACACACACACACACTGCCCAGCTCCTAGAACACCACAGGTCCTACTGCCCTTGATGCGTGGTCTCGGGCTGAGCCAACTCCCAGCACAGCTCAGAGCCTCCGAGAGCTGTAAGGCTGCCTCCAGAGAAGCCAGGGGCTCGCATGCTCTGGGCTCCCCGGGGCGTGTGGGGGAGCACCGTGCAGGGTGCTGAGGTCCGAGTGTGTCTACAACATGTGTGGGGGTGGGGGTGTCCCTGTGACAGCAAGAGCTGTGTCTTTCTCCCTTCCCAGACCCCATGACAGAGCACGCATTTGGTAGTTTGCCTGTGCAAAGCATGAGAAGACACCGCAAAAAGGAACCCCAAAGAAAAGAACAGCAGACCCCACTATGCACTCACTCGCCTCATTTTCCCAACTGTCCCTGAGAGAGATACTGTTAGGTTCCTTGTTTGAGAAAGGAGAAAACCTGGCCAAAGTCATACCAGCAAGAAGTGGCCGTCCTCCTGCTCACAGTCCAGGGGGGAAGAATTGCTAGCATATTACAGCGAGAGCTGGCAGAGGAGCCCACGCTCTAAAGAGTAAGAATGCCAAGTTCCCGCTGAGCCTAAACTGGGTCCTGGGAGCTGATCACCTGGACTCGAAGGTGGTTCCCCGCTCCCCCAGAGCTTCACGCTACTGGCCCAGGGACAAGGATGAAGAGGCATGCCGGACAGCAGTGTCTGCAGCCCACCCACTCAGGGAGGAACTGATCTATTCCGGATGAATAAGGAGGGAACAGCAACCCACTGGAACCAGCTTGGGCAGAATGTGGGATTTCTTGGCTCATGGTACTAAGCTGTTCCGTGGGCTTCAGGAACAACAGGATCCAGGTGTACTCTCTCCCCTCCCCCTCCCCTCCACTGCTTTTCCTCCTCTCCCCTCCTCTCCCTCCTCACTTTGCTTATGAGTTTCCCTTTCTGCACATGGGTCTCTCACTCCCTCCACTACACCAAGAGGGACTGCACTCTTCTTTTCAATGCAGAAACTCTTGGGGAAGGACTCCTCCGTGTCCCAAACTCGTGCCCCTTCCAAAACCCATGTCCAGGGTCAGAGAGGGATTGGTTGCTCCCACTGGAAGTTTATGGTCCCAGAAGGGGGCGCTTCTCAGAGAAGGGTGATAAATAGGTGACAGACACAAGATGTCCTCCAGAAAGACGCACTGCCAACCAAGCTGACAGAGGTTTCCACGAGGGACTTGGGGAGACCCGGCCACGGACAGTGAGGCAGTTTCAGGGTCTGGGTGACTGCGCGGCCAGCATGGCTCTGGGGAAGGCACATTCTCCCTGCTCCATGTGGGCCTGGATAATAAGGCTCCAGGGTCGTGTGCTGCCTCCCCAGTTTGCCACCCAGGAATCATCAGCAGGGTGTGAGGGGCTGGGCAGGGACAATGACAGAGGCCACTGACTGGGAACAGGGCAGTGACCATCCACAAGACCAGGGAAGGAGACCGTGTCTGGAGCTCATGTGTGGCTCCCCAGGCATCACCGAAGAGGGGAGGCTGAGAGGCCAGCAGCAGAGTACAGGGGCCGAGAGAACGTGGGGCCAGGGAACATCACCTCCTCCCATGTGCACATTCAGAAACTCAGCAGAAGCTCCGAGCGGTTGAAACGATGGTCACTGGGCGCAGGGAATACAGGTTACCTCTGTTTTGTGATTCATACATTTCTCTGTTTTCCACATTGTTTTCAATGACATGTACTCACTTCGCATCTGGAGGAAAACCTCGACAGACTGGCATGAAGCCGGCGCTGAACCCAGAGACTGTGCCAGAGGGCACACGGGATGAGCTGGGCAGTCCTCCCTGGGGCGCTCGGCCCCCAGGATCACAGTCCTCACCAGAAAGCCTTGATTCACCAGGATTTGCCTCCAGCCCTCAGTCTGCGTTAAATGTGAGGAGGTACACCCGGGTGGAGTAGTGGTTGAGGCCACCGGCTCCGGCCGGCACAGTCCAACCACATCCCAAGGCCCTGAGTTCATAGCCCAGAATTTGGAAAAGGTGGGGAGGACAGGAAAGATGGACAACTGAATACAGCGCTTCTTCCTCCTGGCTCTTCCTGCCTGCTCGCCTTCACTCCTGCCTGCAACTTTCCTTTACAAAAAGAAGAAGTGTGAGATGTCTCACATCTGGAGGGTGGGGAGCCTTCATTCTCCTCTCTGCCCCTGGTGCAGTTCCGCTCAGTCCTGCCCAGTCACCACAGAATGACTTGCACATCACCTGGGAAGCAGGCAGTGAGGGTGAGTGTGCTTGGGATTTCAGCAAGTGAGGAGGAATGGCAGCCATGGCAGGCAGAGCCCTGAACTCAGAGTCTGGAGACCCAGCTGCAGCTTCTGGGTCAGTGACAGGCTTTCCTGGGGCCCCAGGACAAGCTGTTTTCCTAGCACCCCCTTATCTGCAGAGACAGTGAGGGGAGACCAGGTCCCACATCAGCGCTGATGCTCTGGAAGTCCGGAGATGCAGGTGGCCATGTTGACACCCACCTACCTACGGGCGTGATCATCTGCCGGTGCCACTCCTTCTCTCAAGGATTCCCTGAGACGTACGCATGCCAGGCCCTGTGTCAGGCACTGAGGATGCGGCCATGAACCAGACGAGGGCCCTGCCCCCCTGGAGTTTCCATTCTACCTGGAGACAGACATAGGAGAACCCATGAAGCAGGTGTTGTGGGGAAATATGCACAGGGCTGCAGAGAGCTGGTGAGGAGAGGTGGCCGGCGCTGCTTCGGATTTGGTGCTGAGAGAGGGGACGTTGAAACTGAGCCCTGCATGTGTCAGCTACCTGAGAGAAGCAAAGCTGCGCTGTGATAACATGAATCCCAACCTCAGAGACTTCACACAACAAAGCTTTTGGTTTTTAAAGGAAATGTGCAGGCAGAAACGAAGGGGAGTGGACAGGCAGGAAGAGAGAGAAGGAAAAAACAGAAACATTTCTTGTATTTAGCTGTTCATCTGGGTGGTTCCCCACGGCCCCAGCTCTTGAACTGGAGACCCTGGGATGGAGGTGGGCTATGGCTGGTGAGCTAAACTGTTAAGCCACCAGACCTCATCACAAAGTTTTATTTTTTAATATTTATTTATTTAGAGGAAGGAAGCAGGAAGGAATGAAGGCAAGCAGACAGGCAGGAAGAGAGAGGAGGAGGGCGTGTCTATTTATCCATTTAGTTGTTCATCCTGGCTGTTCTCCCCAGTCCCCGCCACAAACCCAAGTCCTTGGGTTTTATGTGGACTACGCCATCTGGAGCTGCAGACTTAACCGCTGAGCTGCCAAGATGCACCATTTTTTTTTTTTTTTTTTTTCAAACCATGCAAAGTCTGAGTCGGATAACTCTCTTCAGCTGGTGTCCTCCAGGTGGTGACCAAGCCATCCAGGAGCTAGAGTTTTGCAAGGGAAGTGGCTCATACATGCACAGCCCACTGGCCAGTTACTCCCAGGACGGCGCCTAACTGCAGGAGGCCAGGAAGGAGACGTGAAGGACAGATGGCTGAGCCTAGAAATCACCACACCAGCTGGAGGAGCAGTGGTGGAAGTGCATTCCAGGCAGGAGGAACGGCATGTGGAAGGAACAAACAAGGAATGACTTTGGCTAGGTTGATCAGGGAACCGACTGAGGCAGAGGGCATGGGGAGAGTGCAGGAGCTGTAGGAATGGTCCCAGCTGGCCCTCATCACCCTCAGGAGGGTTTAGATTGTATTCTTTTTTTTTTTTAAAGGAAAGATGCAGGCAGGAAGAGAGAGGAGGAAGAAGCATTCATATATCTTATTTCATTCTTCACCTGGGTTGTTCTGCCAGCCTTGGAACGCAAATCCAGGTCCTCGGGATGCACGTGCACTGCGCTGGGCTGGAGGCAGTGGACACAACTGCTGCCCCATCGGGGTGTGCCCACACGGTTTTCTAAGTGCAGTGGGTGGGACTTCAGCCTGGGGCATCAGACACACCTGGGCTCAAACTCCGATCAGCCCTGCGGGACATTTCTGAGACTCCGTCTCCTCGGAAGTATCAGGATTCACTTAGACCTAGGAAAAGATTCACGCGGTGCCCGGCACCCAGCAAGCACTCAAGACTTGGTTGTAGAGGAACATCCTTCCTTTCCCAGGTCCCTGGGAACAGGGGAAGCTGGGGGAGGAAGCGCAAACCAGCTGACCGAAGTCTGGGTCAGCTGACTAGTTTCTCTGGCCATACCAGGCAGGCTGAGGCTCTAGGCCAATCCAGGCTCTGTCCCTCGCCCACAGACACCCACCCCAGGGACCTCAGCAGAGGGAGGCTGGGAGGGTGGTCCCAGGTGGTGAGAGATCCTGTGGGACTGCCCTCCTTGGCCGTTGCTCCTGCCAGTGGCGCGGATGTGGACCAGCACACAGGCCAAGCCCCAGGAGCTTCCCGGCCTCACACCCGGGACACGTTGAACCAGGGCTCATGGTTCTCAGCTCGGCCACACACACATGAGTCCACACGGGCTCTGCTGGTTCAAGGGAACAAGGACCCTTCACATCCCTCTCCGAGTCTCCTGCCCCTCGTCCAAACATGAGGGCGCACATGGGCCCCCCGCCATCCCCGCACAGTGAGGTTGTCCAGCCCCTGGACCTTCCCCCGACCAGGCATGCGAAGGCGCCCATGAATGAGAGCTGCGCCATTGGCACCAGTAAGTTCTGCCTGGGGATCAGCTTTTCCTGGAAAATGCGGGACACTTCTGCTGACCCTCTGGGTTGAACACTGGTGACCTAAGAAATGAGAAGACACACCTTTGTTCGGAGGGGCGTTACTATGGGGCCGGGGAAGGACAGCACATTTTATTGAAAATTTTTCTTTCCATAAATTGACACACATGTTTGTTTGTTCAAAGGAAAGGTGCAAGCAGGAATGAAAGCAAGTGGGCAGGCAGGAAGAGAGAGGAGGAAGAAGCATTTCATTTTACTCAGTTGCTCATCTTGATTCCCTGGCCCTGGGTCTTGAACCAGGAACCTTGGGATGTGTGTGGGCTGCGCCTGGTTTAAGCTTCTAGACCACAAACGCACGCCTGCACCCGTGGGATTTTGCTTTTTTTTTTTTTAAGGGAAGGTGCAGGCAGGAATGAAGGTGAACAGGCAGGCAGGGAGAAAGAGGAGGAAGAAGCATTTATTTATTTAATTTAGTGGTTCGTCTTGGTGGCTCCCCTGGACCCCTGGAACTTGAACCCGGGTCCTCAGGAGGTCCGTGGCTGTGCCGGCCAGTGGCAGTAGACTTACGCACTAGACCCTCACAGCAAGCTAACATTCGTGTTTTTGAAGAGGTTAATCTCCAGGAAGACGTGTGGGCATTTTCAGGCCTGGTTATGCCTACTGGAAACATTTACTCTGCATGTTTAACAGCTTCATTCAGGACACACACTTGATGAATGAATGAATAAGTGAATGACTGAATGAGTGAGATGGGGAGAGCGGGTTAAGGAGAAACAGCTGGGGTGAAATTGCTCCTCTTGTTCTCCTCAGTCAGGATCTCCACACCCCCAATTCCTCTGGGTCTCTAACCGCCCCTGGGTCCCTCTCCTGCCCCCAACCCCGTCTTCTCCTGATGTTTCTTGAACATTCCCACTCACTTGTCCCACTCTCTTCCCCCAGTTCCAAGCCATCCTCCAGGCCACACACACACGCACACACGCACACACGCACGCACACACATGCACGCACACACACGCGCGCGCCCCCACAGTGAGGGTCTCCATTGACATCCGTATCAGCCAGTTGGGCAATGCCAAGAAGACTGCAGCTTCCCTTTGGAGAAAGGCCTAGAAGTCTAAGACAGATGAAGGAGCTGGCAGAGAACAGAACAGGTCCCTGTGGGGAGGGCGGCCTGAGCTCCTCGTGACTGCAGACTGAACGACTGGATGGACAGATTCAAAATTCAAGAAAGGGCCCGCCCTGGGGCCTCAGGTGTGGGGCGCAGGCCACACACAGCCCGAGACCCCAGGTGTGTGACCCAGGGTGGGGGAACCACTAAAATGAACAACTAAATACATAAAATCCTCTCTCTCTGACTTCCTGCCAGCTTTCAAAAATAAAATTAAAATTAAAAAAAAAAATTGAAGAAAAGAATCCGGGCGTCCAGATTCCCGGAGCGCCTCGCCTCCGTGCATCCTGCGCCGTTCAGGCCTCAGATACTCAAGGAAAGTTGGAGGAAGAAAAGGGGGTGAACAGGGAACGGGGAGCCCCTGGGCGTTTTCGCTCCAAGCACAGGGGTCAAGGTTCACACAGTGTCATGGGCTTACTCCCGGTCACTCAGCTCTTGCTGTCTCTCCTTGGCCTCTTCTTGGGTTTTCTCTTTGACATGAGCAAGTGGTCCCGGGCCAAGTTCACCCACAGACACAGGACCAGTGCTGCCACACAAGGACCGGTGTTCCCAGGACCCCGTGCCTGGCTTAGTGCCCTGCAGCCGCTGTGTTGAAATTCATCGCCATTTTCTCATTGACCCTGTTTGGTAAACGAAGGCTGATGGAACAACGGGGCATTCGAAGAGAGCTTGGCGCTTTGACTCAGTGCCATCCTGCCTCCTCCCACCTTCCTGCAACCCTGGGACAGATTCTCGGCTTCCTGCTACTCTATACCCCCTTGCACCCAGCCCTCTCGGCCTCCCTTCCTGGGGCCACCGCTGTGTCCAGCCTGGGGACAGGCACAGGGAGAGCTGGGTCAGGTGGATGTGCCCAGCAGCATCCCAAGCCCCGGGTGGGCGGCCACACAGAGCTGATGTCTAGGAATCACCTGCCCCAACTTGAGAACTGAAGTCCTCAGGGATCACCCCTCTGCTGGAGGGCGAGGCCATTGGGAAAGGGAGGTAACAAGTCGCGGCTCCAGACCCTGCTCCTGGGCCAGCGCTCAGAACGAAAACCTGGTGTTGGTGGGAGGCAGGAGGCGGCAGGAGGCAGGAGTCACACCGTCAGGCCCAAGGGATCAAGGGAGCAGAGACATGGGCAGGCAGGGCAGGGCGCAGGGTGACAGGAGGGCCTGCCACGGCCCCCAGCTCAGTCAGCTCTCCGTGCCTGGGGGACCACCCTTCCTCAAGCCTCAAAGTCTAGCTTGTGATTTCCTTCCTCCCTCCTTCCCTCCCTCCCTCCCTCTCTTCTTTCTTTTTTGTTAAAGGAAAGGTGCAGGCAGGAGTGAAGTTGAGCAGAGGCGGGCGGGCAGGAAGAGAGGAGGAAGAACCACTTTGTTTTATTTACTTGTTCACTTTGGTCGTCCCCCGGCCCCAGGACACGAACCCAGGATCTTGGGATGTATGTGGACTGCACTCTAGGCCCGAGACAGCAGACCTAACCGCTATTCCACCAGGGTTTACCAAGTTTGTCTTTTCTGACCATGTCAAGGCACCCTGAAGAGCGAGTCACAAAATTCAGCCTGTGTCACTTCAGGGACTCTGGGCATGAATTAAACACACCGATATTCGCATCTAAAGTTGGCTCTGCACGATGGCAAACTCCATGCTACTCACTTGAAACTTCGTTTTCCTTTACCTAGACATTAAACTACTTTTTGAAAAAAACCAGCCCACACCATGTCAAGCCGAGAGAGCTGGCGGAAGGAGGGAAAACCTCACTATCAATCTAGGTAGGTGGTAAAGGCCTTGCACTCCTTCTCAAGAAGGGCCCCGCATCTCCCTTGTCCCGGGGCCACAATTCACACGCTGCCCCTCCCCGCCCACAGCGCCGGCAAAAATGGCACCTTCCCGAGTCTCCGCGGACGCGCCACTGACCCTCGCTGGCACAGCCGGTCACATGCTCATCTGCACCATCCAGCGGGTAGGGAGGCAGAGGCCCTTTGATGGCCGGACCTGGGCATGTGTCCCTCCCTAAGACTAGGGGACTGGGTGGACCATCTCAGCCCTTTCTCATGTGTTCTCCACAGGGACAAGGCATTCTATTCTCAGAGGAAAGGAGGCCACACAGCCACCCCCCACCCCACCCTTTCTCTATACACCCCTCGTGCTTATTTAAAAAAACACTCAACTGGACAATTCTGTTCCCTTCTATGGTTCGGATCTTCTCCCCTCCCTCTAAATGCTGGGATGTCCCAGGAGCAGGCCTCGTCCCCTCTCCCTACCTGTCACCTTCTGGAGAAGGCTGTACAGTTCCATCAACCTGCTGACACTCTGCAGCAGACCCTCTGCTTGACCCTCTGCCCATGGGGTCCTCTGCCCAGTGTTCTTCCTCAGCTCTCTTCATGGCACCTTCTCTCACCCCAGTCACCCTCCCTCACACTTCCCATGTTTTTGTTCTTTGTTTTCTTTTCTTTCAAAGGGCAGGTGCAGCAGGAATGAAGGCGAGTGAGCAGACAGGCAGGCAGAGAGGAGGAAGAAGCCCTTTATTTTATTTTTATTTGGTCACTCATCCCGGTCATTCCCCCACACCTGGGACATGAACCCGGGTCCTTGGGATGGATGTGGACTGTGCTTGACCGAAGGCAGTGGACCAAACCACTACTCCACCAGGGCGTGTCTCACCCTTGATGGGGTTCTTCACGGCCTTTATGGTGCTCGGTGCATCCTGCATATTGGTGTGTTCACTGGCTGTCTTCCTGCTGGAAAGGGAGCTCCACGAGGACAGGGAACTCTCCAGAAGCCGCCGTCCCCGCCTCTGGAGAGAACAGCCCTCTCACACAGACGTGTTCCATACGCTTGCTTTGGCTGGATGAACCCTCTTTCTTGGGGTCCCACAGTCATGGGGACATGGCTGTGAATGAACCCTGGGTCCATCAGTGAAACAGAGGAGACCCCCCAGGGAGGCCTCGGCGTGAAGGCCAGAAGTGGGGGCCCAGCTATCTCTGCAGGCCCTTGAGTGTCAGGATGGGCACTGGGATCGCCCCCTGCTCTTCAGGGCCCTCTCCACCATATTACAAGGAAAGCAGCTGCTCCTCTGTCTGTCCCCTTGCTGCTCTGACTCTCTGCCCTCGGGGTCCTCCAACAGCCTGCCTGCCCTCCATCAAGTGTGCTTCCCCAGCGGGGCCATGAACACAGAACCACAAAACCCCAGAGCTTGGTACACTGAGGGTCATCCTGCCAGCGCGACTCTCCATGGGGCCCCAGAAATCCTGCCTTGGGCGGGGGAGGGTATTCAGGGCCCCATCCAGCACCTGTCGTCCCACTTCTTCTAAGATAACTCCAGGGACAGGGAGTGTCCTTTCTTCATTCAGCAAAGAGTCATTGGGCACCCACCTACTGCTCTCCTGGCCCTGGAGATTCGGTCCTGCTTCCTGCCCTCACCAAGCTTACAGTCTACTGAGCGTAAACAAATCTATGACATTTCTGGTCACATCAAGTGTCATGCAGACAACTAGAACAGAGGCTGCATGGAGAGGGGCTGGGGTGGGAGAGGTCCCCTTGGCAGCAATCTCAGAGAAAGCAGGGAGGGGCCCAGGAGCAGGCAGCATCTGAATGAGCCCTAAACAACCAGATGCACCCTGGGGCCAGGTAATTGAAGCACCAGGAATGGCAGGTGCAAAGGCCCTGGGGCAGGAGTGAGCTTGGCATCTTAGAGGACCAGGGCGAGTACAGGGAGTAGGAGGAGAGAAGAGGGGGCCGAGGGTCAGATCACGGAGTGGGGTGTTCTGTTGGCAGTGAGAAGCCACTTGAGGAGTATAATGGTGTCACTCTGAGGCATTTCAGTGTGGAACCCGGTGTGGATGGCAGAATGGAGTCAGGGACCAGCGAGGAGTGTGCAGTGGCCCAGCCAGACCTGGAAGTGGCCGAGGCCAAGGTGGCCACAGTGCCAGGGAGGGAGGCATGGACAGATCTGGGTTCTAATCTGGGGAGAGAGCCAGCAGGACCCACTCGAGAGCTGGCTTTGGGGACGGGAAGAGAGGAATTAAGGGTAGTGCCTGACAGGTGCTGTCTACAATGGGCCCTGGGCCGGGAGAAGTGGAGCCCTCCAGCCCGGCAGGGAGTGCCGGGATGCACTGAGCGGGGCAGGACCCACGCCAGACACCCGCCCCGCCTGGCACACAGAACCGGTTGGAGCCCCGGGCAGTCACTGCAGCGCTCCGGTGCAGTCCGTCATCCCTAAGTTGGGAAAAGTGCCGCCACTCTGCTCACCACGAGGACGCCACTGCTGACAGACCATCAGCCAGAATTGTCATCACTGCCCTGCTAGCCTGCCTCTTCACTGCCTTGCGCAAAGCAGCCCTGAATCCCCGGAAGAAACTGGGCCTGAGAGGAGGCACCTCTCAGCGCCTGAGTAAGTACAGGCTCTCATATCACCAGACAGGGGACAGTCCAGGAAATCCCAGGTCACCTGAGGTCTCAGGAACAGGCTACAGGAGCATGAGCTTCAGTGGAAAGAGAACCAGGTCTGCCATGGTTCAGCCCATGACTTGAGCCACCTGAGCCTCAGTTTCCTCCTCTATACAATGGGAACATAGTCAGCCTAGGATTTGAGACCTGCTTCCAAACAATTAGCCCCGACAACAGCTGAGCTAGAAGCTTCCAGCTCCGAGGTCTCCGGGGATAGCCCAGGGGTCAGGGTGCAGGTGGCTTCCAGGGCCCAGAGCAGCAGTGGCAAATGAGGACATGGGGCCCAGAAATGTGTGTGGAGCAGGGCGGGAACAGCTCCTAAGGGCGCTCACACTGCCGCGAGGACTCAACGAGCCAGGGTCTCCAGGCTGGAAGCTGGGATCACAGCTGACAAGGGGACATCCACCCACAAGCTGCATGGCAGAGTCCTCCCACAGGGTCCCGGACGCTGGGGGCCTCACCCCGTCCTCCACAGAGCCCTCATGGGCCTGAAATGGCCACGGAGCTGCAGCTGCCCCGCTGGTCCTGGGCGGTTCCCCAATCTCCTGCAGGCCTAGCAGGGTAAATATTCAACCCCCTCCCTGGGGCTGGATGCCCTGAAGGCCATCGCTGAACTCTGTCAGAATGTCGGGGTGGCAAGGGCCTGCCACTGGAGGATCTCTTACCAAGGAAGTCCCCACCCGGTGCCCCGCCACCACGCGCCCAGGGGGGCTCGCAAAGATTAAACCAGATCCTGCCGGCAGAACCCTCAATGGACCACTCAGTAACCAAGTGTGATTTTGCGGTTCAGACACCGGGAAACAGGCTCGGGCAGGGTTGGCACGTGGCTCCAGGTCGCACAGCAGGGAGTGGACTCTGGCTAGGACGCAGCTCTTAAGGGTCTGCCCAGGCAGCAGGGCGGACCCACAGTCCCAAGTGGAGGTGTGAGCTGTCGCCAGTCCCACCTGGGGCTGCACTCTGAGTCTCTGGTTCTCTAAGGCCCTGCCCGCCTTAGTCCCGGGCTTTAGGGCAGGAGGGCTGTCCACACACAGGCCGAGAGAGCTCTACAGAGGTTGGCCAGTGTGCTTGGGCGGTGCTGAGTGTCCCAGAGTGGGTCACAGCAGAGGGAGGCGTGAAGGCTGGAACAGGGACACGCTCGCTGCCCCGTGGGGCAGGCTGCCCACTGCCCCTGCAGCTCTGTCCACAGATGCGCCGCCCCGTCCACATGTGCAGATAAGAACTGAGGCCTGATTCCCGGGTCCCTTCCATGTGCCTCAGAGACCGTGTGCCATCCCGGGCCTCCCCGGTCTGGACCGGGGGTCTCAACGCCACCTGATTAGAGGAAGGTGGTGGGTGAAGCTTGAGGCACCAGGGTCTCTACCCGTGGAGAGACGCTGGGAAATGCCCCTGCAGAGTCACGAGCATTAGGGTACCCCAGTAAGCACCCTCCAGTCCAGGCCACAGGAGGAGAGGGGCCCCTCAACCCTGGATTCACTCACCATCCAGTCCATGCTTGCTGGGGTCCTGAGAGAGGGGCTTGACCCTCTCTGTCACCCAGAGGTGACAGCCAGGTTAGGGAGGCCGCGGGTGCCTGGCAGGCACTGTCCCACTGTCCCCGGGCTGGACTCCTCCTCACACAACCATCTTTGGGGGGCAAGTGAAACAATAAGGATTTCTCAGAAACCCTCGCATCCTCGCCACCCAGAGATGAGCTGCCTTTTTCCCATCCTTGGTCCACGTAATAGATGGACGGACCAGAAATGCAGGCTTCTGCTGTCTTTCTTCACAAGCAGGGTCAGACTTCACCAACAATCAGTTCTTTGCTTGCTCACTAGCCGCCCACACGGATGGGCGGGCAGCTTCAGGCCCCACCGCCTCCAGCGACCCCCCCCCCGGCTATTGGGCACGCGGGTGGCTCCGTCTCGTATGTAAGAGATGCTGGCACATGCTCCAGGAGGGCAGGCCCCGTCTGCCGGCTCTGTGGCTGCCTGGCACCTGGCACAGGGCTTGGGGCAGGGATGCCTCCTCCGACTTTGCTGAGTCAGTGAGCCAGCAGAGCCTCAGTGGACAGCCTCTCAGCTCAGCCTGACCTGGGCCCCATCCACGCCAAGGACTCTGGGTAATCAGGCCACAGCTACCTTTCAACATGGCTGCTCCAACAGCCCCCTTTGGGCTCCACTTTTTTCCTCCCTCCCTTTTGCCTCTGCCACCCTAACCTCCCCTTCTGGACTTGGCCTTTTTTTTCAAAAGGAAAGGTGCAGGCAGGCAGGCAGGTAAGTAGACAGGCAGGAAGAGAGAGGAGGAAGAAGCATCTCTATTTACTTCCTTCGGTTTATTGTGGCAGTGGCCCGGAGCTCAAGGGGCTCGAACTGGGAACCTTGGGAAGCATGTGACTCCATCCGGTGGGCTAAACCACTAGGCCACCAGGGCGCCCCTCTCCCTTCACCTCTCCAGCCTGCTGCACTTCCGCGCAGCCCCTCTGCCCGCAGAACTGCTCTGAGGCCCCCGCACACCCGCACCACCTGCAGCCTGGGTGTCAGCCTCTGCTCTGCCGCCCCATCCTGCAGGGCAGCTGTCCCACCCTGTGCCTCCGCTGCCCCTCCAGGGAGGCCCAGCTCTTTCACAGCCACTCACAGGCATGTCGGCACCTACAGTGTGTCGCACCCTGGTAGGGGCGGCAGGGGACAGGACACATGTGGCCAGCAGCAGCAGGGGACGCTGAATGGCACCAGTCGTTCCCCCAGAAACCCCAAGGAAAGAGAAGCTACATCTGCAGAGCGAGCAGCCCCCTAGCGCCCCATCTTCCAACTGGGTGGCCGCCCCTCCTGCGTCCCCATAGACCATGGAACAGACACAGGTGTGTGCTGACTGCCCCGAGCGGGACAGACGGTGGCACACCCGTGACGTTGCCCTGGTGAGGGCTCTCAGAGGACACGAGCCTCAGCCGAGCTGATGACCAGGGGCTCCCCAGTGGGGAAACCCTGCCTGCCTGGTGGCCCCGGAGTCTGAGGAACAGGCCGTGAGAGAAAGCCCCCCCAGAGCGCTGTCACTGAGGGCGGAGCTGTAGTGGGGCCCAGGGAGGGCCCGGGGAGGCCTGCAGTGCGGATCCCGCCACACCGGGCTCCAGTGGGCCAGGCATCTCCCCCAGAGCTTCCCAAACTCAGCTCCCACCCGACTGCTGCCTGTCCCCAAGGCCTGCTCCTTCCCAGGTCCCCAGGGTCAAGAACACCCCCTCACTGAATCCTACGTGGATCACCCTTTCTGCACCTGGGCTGAGCCACCAGCCCCTCATGGGCACCCAGCTTCCAACCCCGCTCCCACATAGGCCCCAAGTTCCTCAGCCCGATCCGTGCCACCCACACACACAGGCTGCCTGGTCACCAACTCAACGGTCACGGCGCCCACTGAGTCCTGTCTGTTGACACCAAGCTCCAGCAGGGAGCTGGTCCCTGCCCTCCTGTGGCTCGTCTTCTGGGGAGACAGATGTGAAGCAGGTCGTCTGCAGATAACTCGGCGCAGTTGTTCCGCGTCAGGGGACGTGGCGTCTATGGGAGTGGATGGGCCCTCAAAGCCAGCTCTGCCTGCCATGCTGCACGCCCACAGCTCTGCCCGCCCCAGTGCCCTCCGTGCGTGCCCACAAGCCCCCAGACAGGCCACCACTCCGCAGATCCTCCCCCAGCCCCCGCGGAGGCCGAGGCCTACTCCTCCGTCTGCCTCCCTCCCCTGGGTCCACGGTCTCACTTCCCTGCTAAGAAGTTTCGTGAAAGCAGGATTCTCACCTTTTCATCTCCGGATTCTCTCACAGAGCTTGTCTGCAGCATGTGTGCTCAACACTTGCTGGATTTGAGAAAAACATGCCCCACTTGGGGGTGACGCTCGGGCGCCCAGAGCCCTCCTTGCCCTCCATCCCCAGCTCCAGCATGGGCTGCACTAGGCCACTACAAGGCCCCAGCCGGAGTCAGCGGAGGAATCCAGGCAGAGGCCCTCCTGCCCTCCCTCCTGAGGAGCACGCGGCGCTCTCTTCCAGGGCTTGCTGGTTCTCTCCGCACCTGCACCCCTCCCCTCCCGGGGTATCCCCACAAGCAATACGACGGCACCCTCAGATGTCCCCGACTCAGGGCACAGGGTCCCAGGGCCTGCTGGTCACCAGCACGAGGACCAGCTATAGGGCCCCCACTGACCTGCCAGTCGGCCCTCTTCTCACCTTCGTCCATACCCCACCCTTGCTGAGCCCCCAGTCAGCTGGCGGCCTGGCCCCAGCCTGGACTCCTCCCAGAATGCCCCAGCTGCCCACTCCGGTCCACCCCACGGAAGCTACGCCCCCTCATAGCTGCCCCTGCTCAGCACGTGGCATCAGGCTGCAGCCAGCAAGAACTGGGGTGCTCCTAGCCACTGCACCCTCCGCTCCTCCTTCGTGTTGCCGCACAGCTGAAGCCCACTCTGAACCTGATCCAGGCCGCCCCTCCCCGGCCCGAGCCCCACCTTCCCCGCTGCAGGAGGCTCCAGCTGCTCCACAGCCCCCACTAAACTCCACGCCTGCAGCAGAGCGCAGCCCCGGCCGCCCGTGTCCCGTGTCCACGTGCCTGCCTTGTGGCCCCCGCAATGCCGTTCGGTGGCGCCTGGACCCCTATCGAACACGACACTGCTGTCGTCGGGCGGAGGGAGAGGTGCAGCCACTGCGGAAGGAGTGGACCCGCACTGCCAGGCCCTTTTCTGATCAAGACCAAGGCTAAGGGACAAGTCAAGTGTGAGGGCTCCTGCTAGAGCTGCGCACCAGCCTTGAACATGGCGGTCCTGACGGCAGAGGCGGCTGCGCACACCAGGCTGGCCTGCGCCCGTGCAGGGCCTCTACGGCAGGACAAAGGTCAAGGGTTCTTGGGACTCCCATGAAGACAGAGCCGAGGAGCAGGGGTCCAGGGCTCCGGAGTGGTCAACAGGTCTCGGCACAGAGCCCCTCAGGGACGGGGTGGGGAGAACAGAAGACACCCCTTAACTATAGGTGCGCCTCACAGCCACGTCCAAGCCGGTCTTTTCTGTGGAGCTCCAGGAGCCCAGAGGGGCAACTCCAACAAGAACAGGCCAGTGACTTCAGGCTATCGCTGTGCCAGGCCCTGGGCTGGGGATGGACATCCTTACTCACCCCTAGAAGTCACCTGTGACTGTCCCCATTTTGTAGACGAGTGCGCTGAGGCCCAGGCAGCTTGAGGAACTTACCCGAGACCCAGCAGGTAGAGAGCCAGGACGTGAAGCTCGGCCTCTGTGCCCAGTCTGCCGGGGGCCGCTAACATCCAGGGGTGCCTGCCCACCGTCCGGGAAAGCTTCGACCGATCCTCACTGGGGTAAGTCGACTCCAGAGGGCCCCGGTGGGGAACAGGCAATGGAGCAAGCATGTGGCATGAAAAGACACCTCACACAGCGGGCAGGTGCAAAACAGAGGCTTTAATCCAAACAGCGATGAAGGTGCGCAGGGCTGGGGCCTGAGGGGCGCGGGGAGGCAGAGCAAGGAAGGCGGTCGTCTGGATTTAGGAGGGAGGCGGGCTCTGGGGCTCTCCTGGGAAATGACCTCTGTGACTTCTGGCTCCTATCCCAACCTCTGCCCAGACCAGGGGCCCAGATCTGAGGGCTACACCCCTATATTGTGCTTCTCGATGCTCCCCGTCCCAAAGGCTATGTGGGTCCAGATGTGGTCAGGGCAGAGGAGGCAGGCAGTCTGGCCGTGGGCAGGAGAGGCTGCCGGTTGCTCGAGACAGCCTCAAAGAAACCTCGGGACTGGTGCAGTAGCAGCCCCTACCCCTCAGGGGCCTGTCCACCCATCCTCAGAACCAAAGTCTGGGCTTGGGGCCACCACTCCTCATCCAGAATGGGCTGCTGACCGTGAGCCCCCAGCGGCTTCAGAGGGCCAGGGCAGGGCCAGGGACCTCAGGAGAAGCCAGCAGCTGGGAGCGGGGAGAAGTGACTGCAGAACTGCCTAGGGAGCTCCTAGGAGACCAAGGGACTCTGAAGCCACCACCGGCCCTGGCCCCTCCCAAGTCTCCCAGCCCTCCTAGCCAGGCCAGCTTCATGAATAAGGTAGGCCTGGCCCAACTGGCCGGCCAGCCAGCCCTACCTGGGCCCTCCCAGGAGCCCAGAGGTGACCCTTGGGAAGGGGACAGGTATGGCTGGGGCCAAGGAACCCAGCAGAGCCAAGAGCCAGAGAACAGAGCAGCCAGGAGGAGGTGCCAGACAAGGTGCCTGTAGGCCCAGGGGGCAGGTGGGAGGATCTGGGAGCGTCCCCCACCGGCACAGCCAAAGCTCCTCCCTGCCTGCCCCCAACCCAGGCTGCTCAGAACACCCACACAGCCCCTGCAGGAAAACCTGCAGCAGCCCCCAGAAAGGCAACCAGATATAGGAAGGGGAAGCAGTGGAAACACAGGCCACCTCCCTCCCCCTGGTGGCACGGAGCAGTCTGGTCTCAAGACTGAGGGACAGAGGGAGGCCAGGAGCAGGAGGAGGGCCCAGGGACCTGATCCTAGCCACTCCCTTGCCCACCACTGGGGAGCCAGGAAACCGGCCACTTTGGTCACTTCTCCCAACTTGGGTCCTTCTGCCTCAGGCCCGGAGCCTCCCTAAACCCTGCGCTCACCATGACCTGCGCTCACCACGCGCCCAGGTACTGCCCAGGTAAGCAGCCTCTGGGCAAACAGAAAGAACAGGGAGAGGTGGGCAGGGGGTGGAGCTGGGGTGGGGAGGGCAGGCCCCCGGCTCTGGCGGCTCCACGCCTCCTAGCAGGACGTGACAGGATGGATGGGCAGCAGGCTCCCGAACTTGAAGTGCTGGATCACGGGGAACTTCTCCAGGCACTGTGAGGAGGGGGAGGTCAGAGTGAGGGCTTCGCCACCACTGGGAGGGGTGCGCCCGCAGGGAATGGCCCAGTCTCTGCAGCCCCAGAAAAAGTAGAGGCTTCCTAAGTGCTCCCGACCACTCCCCCATCCAGAGACCCTCGGTCCTCATCCAGTAAATGATGAGGGAGAGAAGACTACCCAACCACACAGCAGAAGCCAAGAGAGGCAGCTGAGTGACATTCCTTGGGCCAGAGGTGAAAGGATCACAGGGCCCAGGTCCCAGCCCTGAGAAGAGGTGTGCGGACATCTGGACACACGCTTGAGAAGGTCCCAGGAACCACATTGTCTAATGCTCAGTTCTCTGGACTGACAAAGGCATCCTGGCACTTCAGTCACACAGTAAGAACCTGCTGAGCCCCCCAGGCCCCGGGCAATTCCCAGCAGTCCTGGGGCAGAGAACAAGAGCACGGAGCAGCCCGGGGCTCTGGCAGAGGAGGCCAGACGAGTCCACGGCTCCGAGTCCTGCAGTGCCTGCCACGCTGGCCCTGGGCACCAGCTGGCTCTCACAAGCACCAGCCCCCGGGCCCAGGAGGCCTCACGCTCTGTCCACTGGACAGCCAGGGCGCTGGGCACCTCCAGGCTTACAGCTGCGGAGGGGATGAGAGTCCATGCTGACTGTGGTCTCCGCGTGCCCCTCACTAGAAGGACAAGGCGTGTCGTGACTGCCCAGTCCCCTCACCTGGGAAGCCGGAGCAGAGGTGTATGTACAGTGTGTGTGCTGGGGCGTGTGTGCGTGTGCTGGGGCATGTGTGTGCGTGTGCTGGGGCGTGTGTGTGCTGGGGCGTGTGTGTGTGTGC
>RJWH01007315.1:0-40432 GCA_004363575.1 Solenodon paradoxus | reverse complement strand
GGGGGGTGTGCCAGCAGTCACCTGGGTGCGTGACGGGGGCGTGTGCCAGCAGGCACTGTCACCTGGGTGCGTGACGGGGGCGTGTGCCAGCAGGCACTGTCACCTGGGTGCGTGACGGGGGCATGTGCCAGCAGGCACTGTCACCTGGGCGCGTGACGGTGGAGGCCAGGAGGCAGGCAGTGCCATTCGGGCCAAGCCTGGGAGAAGGGTGGCATGTGGAGGGTCGCCCGGTCTGCACTGGGCGTCACACGGGCTGGACCCCTCTCCTCTGTGGAGGCTGTCCTGAGCGCTGGGAGCGTCAGCCAGGCGTCCCCACGCCAGGTCTCTCAGAGCACGCTGCCCCACCCCCGCTGAAAGCAGGGGCTCAGGGGCCCCAGGGATTTCTGGGTGAAAGAACTGGATCCGTTTGGAGGGTTTCTTGTCAATCTGTCCCCCAGCTGACACCGGCAGAGCCCTGCTGCTGGGGGAGCGGGGAGCAGGGTCAGGCTTATGAAGAGGATACCCTGGGCACAGCGTCCTCAGAGTCGGGGGCCCACAGGGGGCAGGGTTCAGCACGGGGCTCCCTTGGGACCCCGGGCAGCTGGCATGTGATGCGCCCATGTGCCGCCCCTTCAGAATCCTTGAGCCAGGAGGAGTATGACACCTTGAGCCAGAGAGGGGACATCATCCAGGAGAAGGAGGGGGTCAGTGGCCGCTGCTGGGTGACCCGCCGAGCTGTCGAGTCCCTCATGGAGAAGGTTCGGGGGGCCCGGGGTCTGGGGAGCCCACCTCCAGGGCAGGGCGGTGTGGGGAGGCAGGCAGGGCCGACTCTGAGGCCTGAGAGACGCCTGTCACCAACCCCTGGCTCCTGACACCCCACGTCCTGGGGATAACTCGCGGGACCAGGCCTGTCTGCACCACTGAGGGTCTATGGACCGGACGTGACCCACTGTTTTTTCATTTCTCACACCTGTTCTTCCAACACACGGGTGTCAAGTGAGTGTTTGTTAAATGTGTGAATGAAACCACGATAACAGGCTGTGTTTTAAATACCAGAAGGAGCTCCTGGGACCCGCCAGGGTGTGGGAGGCGGGTGGCAGCCTGCCCGTCCTCCCCAGCCCACCGCCACGAGCCCTCTCACTGCGCGTTTAAGCTCCAGGCAGTTTCCCTCCATCCCATCGGCCGGCGGGAAACATCAAACCACGGACACGCGGGGGCTTCCCTCACGTCCCAGCTCCTTCTCAACCCAGTCCCACGGGTCCTGCCCCCTGCGAGCGGGGGTCCGTCCGCTTCCGCCCAGACACGCGCCCGCCCCTCCCCAGAGCACCCACGCCGTGCTGGACGTCCGGCTGGACCGCATCCGAGCCCTGCACAGCATGCGGATCTTCCCCATCGTCGTCCACGTCTCCGTCAACGAGAAGGCCGCCAAGAAACTCAGGTGGGTGTGCGGGGCTCCTGGAGTGTCCCCGCGCAGCCGACGACGGCGAACAAAGGTCCCGCTGCTCCCGGGCGCAGCAGGGTGTCCAGGAGCACACAATCTGTCATCACGTGAACACGCTGACATTTCAGCCACCTGGTTTACAGCCGGGACAAACGCAGCGTCTGGTGCCCCCAATTATTTGAGAACAAAAGGTGCAAACTAGACCCTGGTTGTGGCGGTGTCGCCTGGGCCCAACCACGCTGCTCTTGGGGCGCTCGGTCGCCTGGAGCAGGGCCGCGCACATCAGGGCAGGGACCGTGCCACCTGCCCAGGGTCTGGGCTCCACGGGGGCAGCCAGCGCGCCCCGTCCCAGCCCCGTGTCTCCCGCAGGAAGGCCCTGCAGCGTCTGGGTGCCTCGGAGGAGCAGCTCCTGGAGGCCGGCCAGCGAGAGGAGGGCGGACTGGACAGGGTGCCCTGCCTGTGCAGCAGCCTGGCCCCCGACGGCTGGAGTGACCTGGACACCCTGCTCGGCTGTGTCCGCCTGGCCATCGCAGACGAGCAGAAGAAGGTGGTGTGGACGGAGCAGAGCCCCCGCTGACGCCCGGCGTCCTGTCCCGGGACTGGGGGCCTTCGCGCCCCAGCTAACAGTCCTGACCTTCGAGGCACAGCTTTGGGGGCTCGGCTCTCGGGCCCCTCCCGTCCCTCTCAGCGGGTGGAGCCATGAGCCTGTACACGGGCAGGTCACAGTCGGGTCGCCCGCTCACTCGTCTGTGGGAACCCCCCTCAGCAGGTCTGAACTGGAGACCCGGAGGTTCCCACAGGGGCACCCCGTGCGCAAGTCTGAACCCCGCACTTCCCTTTTGCACTCGAATGTGCCAAAGGCTCACCCACGCCCGCTGGGGTAGCTGACCAGGAGCCCGAGTGCCACGAAGGTCATGGCCACCCTACCCACTTACGACAGAACCTGGGCTAATTGCTCACTTCTGGCGGCCGAGGCGCCACACAAGCGTCCCGCTAGCTGGCACCCCGCCAGCTCCTCAGGACGCCCGAGTCACCTGCAGGGCAGTGGGCAGGGCTGGCGCGGGCCCCGCTGGCCTGGCCTCCATCACGCTGAGGGCCCGGGGGGAGCAGCTCCGATCCCAGGCCGGCGTTACCCTAACCCAGTTCAGCAAAGCAAATTCTGTGCGTTTTATTAAAATGAAAAGCTACACCGTGCTCGGCCTACTGCTCACTCCTCGGGGCCCCAGGGTGAGTGATGCGGAGCAAGGGGAGAGGGCAGCTCCCACTCACGGGAGCCCGAACCTCCGGCTGTCCCACAGCTGCCGGCAGATCTGCAGCCTGGACGGGGTCCGGAGTCGGGGGCGACGTCTCCCTCGGGCACAGGAGAGGCCCTCCTCACACCACACAGCCAGATACGACACTGGGCGGCCTGCCAAGGGTGGGGGCTGCAATGCAACCGTGGGCAGAGAAAAGCCTCGAGACCAGGGGCTGAGAGAGGCCTGAGACGCCGCCCCCGCTGGCTGCCCAGTGCCTCCCACTGGGTGCTGTGGGTGAGGGTGAGAAAGGTCAGTGGTCCAGTGCAGAGTGTCACACACACCACAGCCCCTACCTGCAGAGGCCAAGACTGGGCAGGAGACAAGAGCCCTGTCCAGGCCACCCTCACC
The DNA here is from genome assembly GCA_004363575.1 of Solenodon paradoxus. Lineage (NCBI taxonomy): Eukaryota > Metazoa > Chordata > Mammalia > Eulipotyphla > Solenodontidae > Solenodon > Solenodon paradoxus. The sequence goes on along the minus strand of RJWH01007315.1, from coordinate 37,369 downwards.
TTGTCAAGGCTGGGACCCCACGCCGTCCCCGGCTCCCCTGAACTTGCGTGCCGGGCACAGCTCACACCGACAGGGTGCCCTCCTCTGGGGCAGGCACACGCCCCTGTCCCCTGCAGACGGAGGCGGGAAGGCCGGCTCACAGCTCGTGGTGGAGAGGCCGGCACTGCGGGGACAGCCTGTCCTCCAGGACCCCGTCGGGCGCGCACACCCAGGGGTCATGCGTGTCCCACTGCCACTTGGCCAGCTGGTCCCGCAGCAGCCTGAGGACCGGGGCGTGGCGCGGGTCGGCGGCCAGGTTTCGCGTCTCGTGGGGGTCCCGGCTGCGGTCGTACAGCTCCCAGCGCGGCCGGTAGTAATAGCGATGCAGGTCCTTGTACCAGCCGGTGGGCTGGCCGGCCACGCTGCGGTTCAGCAGGTCCTGGAAGGTGGGCGACACGTACGCGTCCTGGTCGACGGGGAAAGGCACCTGGAAGAGCAGGTTGTGCACGAGCCGGACGGGCCCCAGCTGCACAGAGCGCATGGGGTAGGACATCGTGACCTCGTGGTGGCTCTGGCTGCCGAAGACGGTGGTCCGGGGCGGCTCCGCCTCCAGCGCTGGCAGGAGGGACTGGCCGGTGAGCCGCACCACCTTGGAGCGGAAGATGGAGTAGCTCGGGTAGGCGACGGAGAACCAGTCCAGGACGGTGGGGGTGAGGTCTGCAGGGACAGGCGTCAGTGCGGCGGGGGCTCGGGAGCAGAGCCACCCGTGTGATGGGGGACAGGAGCCCCCAGCGAGCGACGCTGGGACCCTTCCAACGCCCTCTGGCGGGAAGCCCCACGTGGGGCTCACGCGAGGCTGTCTCGTGCCGGGGCCACCGTGCTCCCGACTCAACCCTCGCGCCAAAGCGGGGTGCCGGCCGAGCTCAGGGGTGTGGCTGCGGCCGCCAGGCCGCGCCTCTGACTCCCCCGGAGCTGGGCGGAGGCGCGAGGCCCGGGCCCCCCACACCCTCGGGGCCAGGCCCGCGGGCGCACCCAACGCGACAGCGGGAGAGCAGCGGCCCTGGATGCGGCCAGAGCCAGCCGGGCCCTCGCTGGCTGCTCACACGCCGAGTGACCCCAGCCGCAGACCCCTCTGCGCCCCATTCGCACGCTGCGGGGAGGGGCCGCCCTCCCTCTCCAGCAGCAGGGTCCCGGGGGCCCGGCCCCCCCTGCCAGCGGCGCACAGCGTACCCAGCAGGCTCACGTGGGCCTCGCTGACCTGGCCCCAGCGCCTGGGGTGCTCAGGGGAAGACACCAGCAAGGGCTCAGCCAGGCCCGGCCAGTACAGGTTGGTCCTGCCGCTGGGGAAGGGGATCCCGTTGTCGGACGTGAAGATGACCAGGGTGTCGTTCAGGACGCCGGCGTCACGCAGCTGCTGGAGCACGAGCCCAATGCCTGCGGGTGTGGGGGCACGGGGAGCGGAGCTCAGCACGCACGACGGACGGACGGACGGAGCGGGACGGAGAGCACAGCCCGTCTCCATGTGGCCGGGCCCCACTTCTGGGCTGCCCTCCCACCGGCTGGGGCCCCGGTCCCCGAGGCCACCCTCCGGGGCCACCCTGGTGACTGCTGCCCCCACGTGGTGCCCCCAGCAGGCCTGTCTCCAGCAGGGCTGGGGGCAGGGGTCCCCTCAAGGCCCCAACGGAGAAGTGATAAGGTAACACCCCCAGTGGTGGGTTGCAGAATGTTCCCCCAAAAGAGACGGCCCCCGCAGAGCCGTGACTGTGGCTCCCCGTGGAAAGTCTTTGCAGATGTCTTTAAGTTGGAGGTCTCGGGACGGAACCCCACAAATTCAATGAATGTCCTTACGAGGAGAAGTGGGCAGGAAGAGAAAGCCGGGCAGTGGAGACCCGGAGACCCTGTGACACGGCCTCGGGCCACCGGAAGCTGGAGAGGCAGGAAGAGTCCTCCCCCGAGGCCCCGGGGACACACCTGGGACACTGATTTCAGACCCCTGGCCCGTGCCCCCACCCTGGGCTCCAGACCCACCTTGGTCCATGCGGCCGATGGCGGTGTACTGGGCAGCCAGGTCTGCGCGGGCCGCCGGGGAGTCAGGGACGAAATAGGGCACCTGGGGGCAGTGGGAGGAAAGCGGAGGTTCGGACACAGGCGGGGACAGTGCCCAGCCTTGAAGCGGGGAAGAGAAGCGGGGCTGCCTTCCTCTCAGGACCCAAGGTCATCACGCGCCCCCGAGTGCCCAGAACACCCGCTTCTGGACACGCCTTCAGACTTCCCGGCCCGCCCCACGGACGGGGACCCAGGTCCAATCAGCCCGAGGGCCTCCTGCCCCTGGAGGCACGCATCTGGGCCGGGGCTGCCTGCCTGCCCTCAGTCCCGGGCGGACAGCACAGCAGGCCCTACCAGCACGTCCCGCGGGTCGTAGGTCTGGGGGGTCCAGTCCGGGATGCGCCCCATGCCACGCTCCCCGTTGCCAAACTTCTCACAGAAGGCCCCGTACTGGGGCTGCGAGTGTCCGCAGCGGTGAGGGTCGTGGAAGGCGACGTAGAGGAAGAAGGGCCTGCACGTGGGGTGGGCGTCAGAGTGGCGGCCAAGATCGGTGGGAGGAGGCCCACGGGACTTCCGCCCTGGGCACCCATCACTAGGAAGCAACACCCCAGTCGGCTCTGCCTAGCCCCCATCACTGAAAGCCTCGCTGCCTCTCCAGGTACCTCTTTCTCCGATCAGACCAACTCTGCTTTCTGGAACCTTCTAGCCTTCACTCGCTCTCATCCGTCTGGGGAGGCCTGGAGTCCCCACTGAGGGCTGTGGACTGAGCATCCCGGGTACATGGCCGAGGTCTGGCAGGGGGGCACTAGGGGCAGGGCCGGCAGGGGGTGCTAGGGGCAGGGGGGGCACGCACCTGTCGTCCTGAGTCTGCAGGAACTGCCGCACCAGCAGCTTAATCCTGGTGATGTTCCTCCCGACCTGCAGGACAGAGCCGTTCTCCTCCGTGTAGGCGAAGTCGAACGGGAACACCGGCTCAGGCCCCACGTGCTTCTTCCCAATGATGCCTGGTGGGGGGACAGGACTGTCCAGCTCCCCAGCTCCCTTCCCTCTGCTCCTTCTCCTGTCCCCGCCCACCAGCCCGCCTGTTTGAGGCCCAGGTCCTGGGGAAGGCAGCAAAGGCCAGGCTGCGGCGGGAGGGAGGCCCTGACCTGTGCGAATGCCGGCGCGGCGGAGCAGCAGTGGCAGGCTCTGCACCCTGTCGAAGGAGCTGAAGTGGTGGACATCCTGGTGCAGGCCGTACATGCCGTTCTGATGCTGCGGAGACACGCGAGGCCGGCGGTGAGGCCCGCCCGGAGCCGGCCGTCCCAACCCTGCGGCACCCGCCCGCCTCTCGGACCGGAGAGGTCCGGCCTCCCACCCCTGCTGGGACACCAGTGGGAGATGCCAGCCCTGGAGGGGCGCCCTGAGGCGGGGGGCTTTGTCTCCCCTGCACCGCGCTGAGTGAGGGTGGCAGGGCCGACGTCAGCAGCCACACGGCGAGGGAGGAACGGCTTCCGCTCCCGCAGTGCTGCCCCGCACGGCTCACCTGGGGCTGCACAGGTGCTGCCCGGTGAGGTCTCGTCCCCAGGGACAGAGCGCAGCTGCTGCGGGAGCTGCGTCTGAGACCGTCCGGAGGGACTGCCCCGTGCACCAGCCATGGCCGGGTGTCCAGGAGGTGTGGGTGACAGGGGGTGCGCCAAGCGGGGCACCGTGTGAATGTCATCGCACAGCCGAGAGGTCACAGCCCAGTACGCCTGGGCTGTGTGAGACAGTCCACTGGGACAGTCGTCACACACACACGTGGTCTGTCGTGACCGAAACGTCACCCTGCCAAAGGGTGACAGGATACTGGTTGGTCTTAAAAAGGAAGGAATCCCAGCATGGCCTGGTGGCGGAGCCGGGGGTCCTTCAGCTGATGCCGTCCACATCCATCCCAGGGGCCTGGGCTCACGTCCCAGGGCGACAACCAAGATGAACTAATTAAGTAAGTAAAATGGTTCCTCCTCCCTCCTCCTGCCTCTGTTCACCTTCATTCCTGTCACACCTTTCTTTTAAGACAAAAGGAAAGAACCCCGCACACTGCACTGGGGAGGAACGTCATGCCTGTGAAATGGGGCCGACACAGAGGACACGCCCTGTGACCCTCGTGTGAGGCCCCGGACGAGCTTCACGCAGACAGAGGACACGTGATGTGACCCTCGTGTGAGGCCCCGGACGAGCTCCACGCAGACAGAGGACACGCCCTGTGACCCTCGTGTGAGGCCACGAGCTTCACGCAGACAGAGGACACGCCCTGTGACCCTCGTGTGAGGCCACGAGCTCCACGCAGACAGAGGACACGTGATGTGACCCTCGTGTGAGGCCCCGGACGAGCTCCACGCAGACAGAGGACACGTCCTGTGACCCTCGTGTGAGGCCCCGGACGAGCTCCACGCAGACAGAGGACACGCCCTGTGACCCTCGTGTGAGGCCACGAGCTTCACACAGACAGAGGACACGCCCTGTGACCCTCGTGTGAGGTCACGAGCTCCACGCAGACAGAGGACATGTCCTGTGACCCACGTGTGAGGCCCCGGACGAGCTCCACACAGACAGAGGACACGTCCTGTGACCCTCGTGTGAGGCCCCAGACGAGCTCCAAGCAGACGGAGGACACGTGATGTGACCCTCGTGTGAGGCCATGAGCTCCACGCAGACAGAGGACACGTCCTGTGACCCTCATGTGAGGCCCCGGACGAGCTCCACGCAGACAGAAAGGGAATGGGGTGCCGGGGCTGGGCGGCTGCGTGTAACGGGGACGGAGCGCCCACTGGGAAATGAGCTCTGCGGGGGGCGGTGGTGGCCGCACAGGCGGAGGTGCTTAGTGTTCAGCACAGCGGAGGCAGGGAAAGTGACTGAGATGGGGCGCCACTGTCACTCGCGCACTTGTCATGGGACTTGTCACACAGGCCACAGCGCCAGCACCTTGTTCCTGCTCCACGTGTCGAGTGGTGGCTCGGTCGACCCCGCGATGACCCCAGAGGACCGTCGCAACCCGCCTTGCAGGCGGGAGAGAGAGATGGGCGGAGGCAAGTGAGCTGCCCACCCAGTGTGTGGCCCAGGACGGGGCAGGGTGCCGGCGCAGCGCAGACCCCGCAGCCCGCAGGGGCGCCGCGGGGGCCGGGGCAGGGAAGGCGGGTGCCCCGGGGAGCCCAGGAGGGGTCCTGCAGCAGGCCTTACCTGGGGCAGGCCGGTGAGGAGGCTGGCGCGGCTGGGCGAGCAGCTGCTGACGGAGGTGAAGGCGTTGCGGAAGGTCAGGCTGCGACGAGCCAGGGCGTCCAGGTGCGGGGTGCTAATGGCGCTGTTGTTATAGGCGCCGCTCTCAAAGCCGCCGTCGTCCGCTGCACGAGCGGGAGAGAGGACACGGGGGCTGGCTCAGGAGGGCGCTAAGGGGGCAGGAGGGAGAGCTACGTTCTGTGTGGTAGCCTGAGCCAGTGTTCCAGGTGGCAGGTGGCCATGACATCTGCACAGGTGTGACACCCACGTGGGTAATGGCAGGGTGGCCTGGCACCGGGGAGGGCACTGTACCTGGAGGGCATGATACCTAGGCAGGCACCTCTGGCGGTCTGGACGCAGCCCGCTGCCGGACCGTCCTGGCTCTGCAGACACACGTGAGGCAGAGGCCGGAGAGCCCAAGGGCACGCAGCGGGGCAGCGGGGACTGTGGACTGGCCACCTGGCCCCGCAATCACAACGAGCATCTCCCACCTGCCCTGCACTAGGGGGTCAGCCCGGAGAAGCCACCGGAATCGCACCTGCCCCACTCCCTCGGAGGCAAGGCGTGGGGTCCGTCCGAGGGGGTGGGTTGGCCCCTGGTGACCCACTGGGGCGCGAGCGGACGGCAGCTAGGCAGGCTGGGAGCAGAGGTGGGGGCAGGGGTCACATCCTGTCGACAGGCCACAGGGAACGCGGCCCTTCTCCAAACCTACCGGGTGTCTCAGCACCTGGTTCTGGCGAACCTGGGTCTGGATCTGGGGTCTTCAGCTACAGCTAAAGGAGGTCACATGGGCAGAGCCCTACACTGAGAGGACGGCGGCCTTAAAGGAGTAACAGAGAGCTGTCGCTGCCTCCACCGCCTGAGGACACGGGGGAGGGCAGCATCCGCAGGAACCCAGGCTGCACGGGATCCAGGCACCGGCCTCCGGCACAGACACAAACGCCATTCAAGCTGCCTGAGCTGGCACCTGGTCCCTATCTTCGAGCAGCCCGAGCTGACCGACAAAGGGCCTAACCCAGGGCTACCCCGCCTGGGCGCTGGGACGCTCCGGCCAGCCGGTCCTGCAGGACGGGGTCCACGTGTGGCCCCCCAGTGCCCCCCAGTGCAGAGTCCGGCCCTCCGTGGAGAGCGGTCGGGTCCGTGTTGCACTTCGCTGAAGGGCCTGGCTGGAGCCGCGGTTACTCAAAAAGAGGGAACCTGGCGGAAGGCCAGACCTCAAGGGGTAAGAATCAAATGGTCTTGTGACAGCAGGGTCTGGTCACCAAATCCCAGTCTAGCAAATAACGGGCGCTGGAGGTACTGGGGTTTCTGGGGTTGGGAGAGAAGGCAGTGGGTGGTGGGACTGTCCTGAGCCACAGGTGTCCAGGCGGAAAAGGGGAAGGAGGCTGTGAACCCCGGGGCACCCAGGCTGGGTCTCCTGTGGACCCCTCCCTCTGGAAGACCACCCAGAGCAGGGGCTGGCAGCGTGAGTCCCGGCTACTCTGGGCACCAGTGGGGGTGCAAGCTCACAGCCGGGGCTGGAGTGGGCTCGGGTGCTGGACACGGGGCCGGCCCCACGGTGGGCAAGGCCGCGCAGGCCTCCCCCTCGGACAGCAGACCACACAGGGTCTGCGGGCCGCGGCGAGCAGGCGGCAGCGGGGGCCGCAGGGCGAGGAGCTCGGCGCTGACCGCTGGCGGCGGGGAGCGCTGCTTCGGGGTGACAGCGGCGGCGCGGGGGCGCACTCACCCAGCAGCAGCAGCACGTTCCGGCGGCGCGCCCCCCGCGCGCAGCACAGACACAGCGCGAGCCCCAGCGCCCAGCCCAGCGGCCGCGGGCGGTGCATGGCGTCGGCTCCCGTCGGCCCCCGTCGGCCCCTGTCGGCCCCCGTCGGCCCGCCTCGGTCACGCGCCACCGGCCCCGCCCGGTCACGTGGCGTCGCTCCGCCGGCCCCGCCCCCTGCTCCCCGCCCTCCACGGCGGCCGCGGACCCGGCTGCGCCGCGGTGAGTTCGCCGCGAGCCGCAGGGCCCGGGGCGGGGTGGGCGAGCCCTCGCGGGCGGCCGCGGTCGCCGGGGCGTCCGACGTGGGGGACGTCGCGGGGTCCAGAGTGCGGGCGCCTCCCGGGGTGCAGGACCACCCGTCCGCCCGCGTCCCCGCCGGGTCCCCGCCGCTCTGGTTCTCGCTCGGGCCGGTGGGCCGCGGACTGTCATGCTCGTGGGACGCCCCCTGACACCCCGGGGTCCGAGACCGGGGGCTGGGGGGTGGGCGCCGGGGTGAGGGTGGCCGGGCCGGCTTGCGCGGGGGTGTGCGCCCCCCGAATAACGGAGGAGCCGCTGACGCTCCCCGGGACCAGCTCGAACCGCCGGGCGCGTCCCGGGACGTGGATCCACTGGTGCGGCTGGAGCCGGGCGGGCGTCCGGACCGCGATCCGCGGTACGCGGAGCGCTGGAGCCGGCCACGGGGCCTCGCCGCCCGCACTCTGCCGGCCTGGAGACGCGGGCCGGGCCAGCCCCCTCCGAAGTCCCCAGGGGAGAGAGAAACACTGGAAAGAAACCTCCGGGGAGGCTTTAGGCATCTAAGTGGAGAAAAAGACCAGATTCTTGCCGGAGCGTCGAGGAAGGAGAGCGAGCACGGGAGGGTGGTGGCGGCAGAGAGAGTGGCCGCAAGGCCTTGGGGGAGGTCTTCTCTGCAGTTACGCCCTCTCAGACCGGTGCGGGGAGGGGGCACCTTGCACGTCTGGCACAGACCTGGGGGGGACTGGGCGATGCCTCTGCACACGCCTGGAGGCCCGCTGCATCTGGGATGCCAGGACCCTGACCACTGCCCTGTCACCCCGGGCAGGTCCTAGGCTTGCTCTCGTCTGTGAAGGCCCTGGGTCAGGCCAGGCCCTCCGGCTCCAGCATGGCCCCGAAGGCCGGCTGCTGCTCCCCCGCGGCCTTGCAGAAGAGGCTGCCCATCCTGGCCTGGCTGCCCAACTACTCCATGCAATGGCTGAAGATGGACTTCACTGCCGGGCTCTCGGTGGGGCTCACCGTCGTTCCCCAGGCACTGGCCTACGCCGAGGTGGCTGGGCTCCCGCCCCAGGTGAGGGGTCTGCCCTGGCCTCTGGCCACATCCCCTCTGTCCAGCCTGCTCACCTCCCGCGCTCACCCCTGCCCCAGTGGAGTAGGAAGGCCTACTATCTCCTGCAGACAGTGGGGCCCCGAAGCCAGTTTGACGGTGAGGAGCACGTGGGTGTCACACCTGTCACACACTGGCTGGTTCTGGACTGCCGGATGGGGCCAGCAGGGTGACTCGCGTGGCCTCAGGAAGCCTTTCTGGACTCCTGGCCCCAGTGGGGATAGAAAAAGGCCCTACAGCCGCAAGTCTCTGCCCGCGGGTACAGAGGGGAGCAGCGCCGCCACCTGGCGTGCAGCGCTCCGGGCAGGTGGGCCCTGCGCTTGGACCCGGATGGGCCGGCTGTGCGTGCCCGCCCGGGACTCATCGCGGTCTGCCCAGCAGTACGGCCTCTACTCTGCCTTCGTGGGATGCTTCGTCTATTGCTTCCTGGGCACCTCCCGGGATGTGACTCTGGGCCCCACGGCCATCATGTCCCTCCTGGTCTCCTTCTACACTTTCCACGAGCCTGCCTATGCCGTGCTGCTGGCCTTCCTGTCTGGCTGCATCCAGCTCGCCATGGGGGTCCTGCGTCTGGGTGAGACTTGGTCTCCCTGCCGGCGGGGGCTTTGCTTCTCTTCTCGGGTGTCCGGGACTTCATACTCCCCAGGATGTCATACTCCCAGCATCCCAAGCTCTCCCCTGTGCGTGGGGGAGGAGGGTCCCTTCACCCCTCGGCTCAGCCCCCGGGCCCCCTTCCCCGCCCTCCAAAGCCTCCCAGTGGGCGCTGGGACCAGCTGGGTTTCCTTCTCGGTCACCCAGGCTTCCTGCTGGATTTCATCTCCTGCCCCGTCATTAAAGGTTTCACCTCCGCCGCAGCCATCACCATCGGCTTCGGACAGATCAAGGTGGGCACAGCCCGCTGGCCAGTGCTGCTGAGCACTGGGAACCGCGGGTCCGAGGTTGGCGTCGTCTGTCGCAGGTCATCTGTCTTCCCTGAGCTCCACACGTGCGGTGCTCATGTGGGTCCCATGGTAAAGCTCCCTCTGGGAAGTGTTGGCTCAGGTCCCGCCACAGGTATGCTGGGGGCTCCGTAGCGAGGTCCCCAGCTCTTGTAGGACCTTCCCACCAGTGTGCTGCATCTGCCCTGGTTCTGTACTCTCAGCGGGCAGGCCTCTCAGGTCTCGGGGGGACGCCCAGGGCCCGATGGCGAGAGATCTCCTCGGACGAAGTCAGCCGGAGGACCGTTCCCCTGGATTTCCCAAGCTTTGTCTGCAACTTTTCCAATGCTACTGAAAATATTCCTCAGAAGCCCTGGAGTCTGTGCTCCCGGCTCCTGGAGATGGCGGGCACGAGGTTGAAGTTCCTGGAGGGCGGTCTGTGTGCCGCGGCCACAGGGCGGTGCTTGCTGTGAGGTGGGCTCTCAGGTAGGGCACAGAATGCAGAAAGCGGAGCTTTACAGGTGAAGCCATGGGCCCTGCTTGGTGACCCACTTGTGGCCACCCAGAGCTTTCTCAGGCAGCGTGCCCAAGGCCAGGCTCTGCTCCCGGCTGGTGGGACTCTCATCCCTGGGCCAGGCGGTGAGAAAATCGGGGGCGGGACTTGCAGTCTCCTGTCTGGGGGCTGGCTAAAGGCCCTGCGTGCTTAATCCTCAACCCTGGGGGGGCGGCATTGGCCACGTCTCCTCTTCGGAGGGGGAACAGCCTAGGAAGGCGGGCAAGTGATTTGCACATTCCGCATGCAGTCAGGGACAGCTTGACAGCTGTCTGCTGGGGTGGGCTGTCCCCCATGCTGGAAACAGCGTCCTTCGTGTCTAGTGTCAGGAACGTTCCTTCACGCCGCTGCAGTGTGCGTGGGGGGCGCCTGCTCTATGCATTGCTGCACCCTAGGCCCCCAAGTCTTTCGGATGAGGTCATAACAGGCATCTGAGACCCCCAAGACTGGAGTGGGGGTCCCGCCCAGTTAGAAGCCCGCACCCCAGCCCCAGTCTATCCACCTGAGTGGGCCATCCACCTAAGGGCTTTGGGGCCTGGGAGCTGGGCTCCCCATCCCTCCTCCAGGAGTCCCCACCAGGTCTGCAGGGGCGTAAAGACCTAAGCACTGAACAAAGCCCATCCTCCTCCCAAAGACCCCCAAGTTGAAGGGGATCCTCCAGCCCCATTTACCCTCTGCAGACTCTGCACAAGCTCTCTCTCTGGAAGGGTTGGGGCCTTGTGGTTGGGCCTCTGAGTGACAGACACGGCTTTGGACCGTTGGCAGCTGGACCACTGAGTGATGGACGCAGCCACCAGCCAGTAGCCACAGAACTGGGAGAAGGGGGTGGGCCCTGGACGTCTGCTTTGAGCTGGCCCAGGATGGTTTTTCTCAGAAATGAGCATAATTTGCAAAGACAAGTCGACTTAAAGGATGTCAGATGCCGTTTGCCTGAAGGTGACATGCTTGGGGATGGACAGATGTCCCCAGGAAGGGCCTTTGGGGGCTGGGGATTCCTGGTGTCACGTGGGAGAAGCATGAAGGGCTCTTGTGGAAGAAGCTGTCTAATCAGACTCTTTTTTAACAGAACCTCCTGGGCCTGCAGAACATACCCAGGCAGTTTTTCCTGCAAGTGTATCACACCTTTCTGAACATCGGGGAGACCAGGTACCCGGCTTCGCAGCTCCCTTATAAAGGCCTCAGTCCAAATCCTCTCTCCCTCCTCTCCTTTGGCTCCCAGGCAGCATCATTCCAGCTCTCTGGGCATTGACCTCAAACGAGGGCTCCAGGGCCCACCATCCACACCCCTGGGGCTGGTGAGAGACACACTTAGGACGTCCAGGCCCCCCGAATCCCTCAGGGCCCCAGAGCCCCTGGGGTTGACATGACCCGAAGTCAGCTCTCTCCTGGCACCGTGAGAGCCCATCAATGGGTGCAGCTGTCTTGGCTGCAGGAGCGGGCGAGGAAAAGAGGTGTTGTCTTTTGAAGGCATTCTGTGCAGAGGAGGAGGGGGCACAGGACCGGCAAGGCTGGTGCCTGAGGGGCAGGGGCAGGCTGGCATGATTGTGGGACCCTCAGCGAGCACCCCCTCAGGGGTTTAAATAAGGGGTCTCTGTGGAAGGGGCCTCCCAGAGGGCGGGCACGCGATGCGACAGCAGAGTTGCTCCCAGAGGCTACTCTGCCTGCAGGGAGTCAGGGCACCCTCGGGGGTGAGGAGTGGGGAGGCCTGTGGCCATGCTCTGGCATTTCAGGGGCTCCCTGGTGGGGCAGTGGTCATGGAGACTGGCCATCAGAGCACCATCGGCTGTCAGAGTGAACCTCCTGGGACAGGAGACCTCTGCATCCCTGAAAGCTGTGCCATCACGATTTGGGGATCTGCGTGAGCCGCTCTACTTACTGAGTTTCCAATAAAGCTGGGAAATAGAACAGGGATGCAGATTCCGGCAAAAGCAGCACCTGGTGGCCCGAGCGCTGGCCCTCGGCAGGTGGGGCAATGAGCTGTGTCTGCCGGCAGGGTGGGCGACGCCGTGCTGGGGCTGGTCTGCATGGTGCTGCTGCTGGTGCTGAAGCTGATGCGGGACCACGTGCCCCCCGTGCACCCCGAGATGCCCCCTGGCGTGCAGCTCAGCCACGGGCTGGTCTGGACGGCCACGACAGGTGAGGGGCTTCGGCCGAGGGACCGCATGCACGGCTGCCCTGCACGTGCCGGCCACTGGGAGCCTGAGTCCCACCCTGGCTGCTGTCTCTCCTCTTTCCTCTGCAGATGAGCTTTTTCTCTGATTGCCGTGAAGATATTCTCTTTGGTTTAAGGCCATTTAATTGTGACGGGGCCTGGCGGTGGGGTGGGGGTGGGTATTTTTTCTTTTGTTGTGTTTTCTTGTTTCTTATGCTTGGGTTTGGACAAGTGAGCTTGCCATGTTCTTTTGTTTTGTTTTAAGGAAAGGTGCAGCAGGAGTGAAGGTGAACAGGCAGGAAGAGAGAGGAGGAGGAAGCACTTTGTTTCTTTTATTTAGCTGTTCATCCGGGCTGTCTCCCCCGGACATCAGGTCCCGAACCTGGGTCCCCGGGGTGTATGTGGACTGCGCTCGGCCGGAGGCTGCAGACCTAGCTGCGAGGCACCAGGGCCCATCATGAGCTAGCGATTTTTATGAAGTCTGGGAAACTGATTTCTCCAGATCCTCATATTGTCCCCCCGCCCCTCCACGGGCTTTCTCGGCTCCGGTGGGCTAGGTCAGGCTCCGTGGAGCTCCCTCAGCCCTGCCACCAGGGGCTTTTCTGCCTGTTTTCCTGCTTCCTCGTGTATTGCTTCTATCAGTGAGCCACCAGCGCACTCGATTTATTCCTTCAGTGTCTGATCTGTTCCTCGTGCTGCCCAGGACGCTTTTATCTCGGTGTTCTGGCTTTTATTTCTAGAAGCGCGATTTAGGAGGTCGATGACAGATAGGTGGATAGATGACATAATGATGGATACAAAGATGATAGATGATGGAGAGATGGTGGAGAGATGGTAGATCCAGTGCGATGGGGTCTCCCACTCCTGGAGCTGTTGACCCTCTGCCAGAGGAGCCAGCCTCACCCCTCTCTCTGTCCCAGCTCGTAACGCTCTTGTGGTCTCCTTTGCCGCCCTGGTCGCATACTCCTTCGAGGTGACTGGGTACCAGCCTTTCGTTCTCACCGGGGAGACAGCCGAGGGGCTCCCTCCAGTCCGGACCCCTCCCTTCTCAGTGACCACTGCCAACGGGACAGTCTCCTTCCCCGAGATGGTGCAGGTGGGTCGAGGGGCTCAGGCAGCTGGCCGAGGCTGCAGCGCGCCCGCAGGGCCAGGAGCTCAGCTCAGCGCCAGCTAAACCCCGGGACGGGGAAGTGGGAGCCGGGGCAGGGCGCACCGTCAGGCTGGCCATGGCCTCCAGGGACAGCACGGTGACTTTTCTGCCCTGGGCGCAGGGTTCCTCCCACCAGGATGGCGGCAGAGCCCATCTGTATGTCCTGCTCTGCTCCCGCTCCTCAGGCAAGACGGGCCCACAGCCTCGTGCGTTTGCTGGGTAGGTGTCAGAGGTCACGCGCGTCCCTCTCTCCTCACAGGGCCTCGGGGCCGGGCTGGCCGTGGTGCCTCTGATGGGCCTGCTGGAGAGCGTCGCAGTCGCCAAGTCCTTCGGTAAGGGCAACCCCCACCCGCCTCGCGGCGCCCCGATGCGTTCTTGTGTCACTTTGACCCGTTTTTAAAGGAGAGGTGCAGCAGAATGGAGGCGAACAGCCAGGTGGGCAGGGAGAGGAGGCAGAAACGTTTATTTCATTTGGTTGAGCAAGTCGTGGGTTTAAGTGGTATCTTTTGTTTTAAAAGTAATTTAATCCAGGCTTCGTTTAATTAGCAGGAACGTGTGTGATAGCTGGTCACAAACATCCCTAAAAATGGGGCGGTTACTCCCCCACCGGCGGCGCCCGTGCCCTCCCTTCCTGTCCCTGTGGGCGCCCTTTTCACTCCATCCTTTCTTTTCTCACTTCTCTTCGAATTTATTTTATGCCTAGTTATTCATGGGCCACACGCTTTTGGTTCTTCATCTTTGTCTTCCTGCAGCCTCCTCCTCTGGCTTCAGACTCTGCCCCTCGGTGCAGGGAGTGCCTGGGGGGCCCAGCCCTGGGCTCTGACCTCTAGGTCGCTCTCGGGGCCTCTGTTCTCCTGGGCGCGCAGTGACCGGAGTCCACGTCTAGCCCCGCGGGCAGCAGGCTCTGCACGTGTGAGCACATGTTATCGGCTGGACCGCCCACCCTGCGTCCAGCCCCCGCAGGCCAGGCGCACCCCCGCCATCCCGGGTGCCACCCACCGCTTCTGCAGAGGGGCACCCTTCATATTCGTGGTGGCCTTCGGTGCGCACACCCTCGGTGACCGGGGCAGCTTCACGTGTGTTCTTAAAATGAAGGTGAAGACGAGACCCTCTTGATTGCCAGGCTTTTGCTGGGTTTTCTGGGTCCAGCGAGGAGCGGGCATGTCAGAGACGTCGCCTTCCCAGTCGGTGGCACCCCGACTTCCTGGGGGCCGTGCGGCTCTGAAACTTAGAGCCCAGTAACGTGTGTCTTCGCAGCTACGTAAATCCTGCCTGCTGCTGGCCCGCACTGTGCCCGGTTCCGTCTCCTTTTCCAGCGCTCCAGCACCTTGTCCCTCACGCCGTTCCATGAGGGTTTTTAAGGGCAGGTGCAGCAGGAATGAAGGTGCACAGAGGCGGGCAGGAGGAGAGGAGGAAGCAGCACGTATTCAGTTAGTTGTCCATCCTGGTGGTTCCCTGGCCCCAGGGTCACGATCCTCGGGTCCTTGGGTTGTCTGTGGACTGTGTTCGACCAGAGGCAGCAGACAAAACCACTCCTCCTCCAGGCCACGCCTCCACGAGATGCTCAACTAATGTCCAGTCAGAAGGTTTCCTTTCCAAGCCTGATGGACTCTTAGGGACGCGCTGGTTTCAGGTTCAAACACAGCAGCCCGGGCCTGTCTTACTCAGTCTTGGTTTTCTGTGGCTCTGTCTTGTTGCGAGGAGACGTGTCCGGCGCCCACACCTCAGAGCTTTGCTCACCTGTGACCCGGGAAACCTCCCTTTTCTGAGTCAGCTGCCCTGTTCCAGTTTGGATGGCTTGTCCGCTCCCACCCAGGCCCCAGAATCCACGGGCCGAGCTGGGCCTGCCTGGCCCCCAGCTGAGATGGGTTATCATGTTTTTAAATGTTGGGGAGCAGTGAAAGAAGAGCTGTGCTCGTGACTCATGACAAGTACAGGGGATTTGGGTTTCTGTGTTCACAGCGAGGGTGCAGGCACAGGGACAGATGCGCAGCCTGGCCCGCCACCGAGCGTCAGCCAGGTCCCCGCCCCGAGCCGCGAAATCTTGGCGGGCTCATCTCTGCGTGCCTCGAGCCTCTCCTCTGTAACCTGAGACAGGCAGTGGACAGCGTCCCTCACACACACAGTCCCTGTTGGTTGTAGAAAATAACGAGGAAACAAACCGCCGAGCCCCGGGCCCCCGTCACCCAGCTGCACCCGCCCCACGACATCTGTCCACCGCTCGGACGCACACCTGCCCGCGTGTCCGCACGTCACTCGTGCAGATGGCGCACCGGGGGGAACGTGTCCCTCCTGATGCTGGGTGTCCATGACACGTTTTCCCGTCCCTTCTGTTCAGCGTCTCAGAACACCTACCGCATCGACGCCAACCAGGAGCTGCTGGCCATTGGTGAGTCTCTGGGGCGGCCGCTCTAGGGAGCCCCCGCATTGCCTTCCTGGGCTGCACCGTGGGCGAGGGTCTGATGGTGGCAGGAGCACAGGCTGGCCGGGTCTCCCTCCCACTGCCAAGGCACAGGTGGCCCGCTCCAGCCTCCAGGTATCGGTTCGGGCCTCAGACGGGGCTGATGACTGAGGGTCTGCCAGAGGTCCCCCCACACTGCTCTCCCTCTGCTTTATGCCCCTTCTGCGAACAGCTGTCCCTCGTGTCTCCCCAGGCCTCACCAACGTGCTGGGCTCCTTCGTGTCTTCCTACCCGGTCACAGGCAGCTTCGGGCGGTGAGTGACGCGGCCTGCCCGCTCTGTGCCGGCCGCTGCCCGCGCCCTGCCGCCGCTCAGTCTCCTGGTCGGGTCCGCCCGTCTGTCCTAGCGGGGCTCCGTGGTCAGCCGCTCCCACGTGGGTGGGAGAGCTGCGCTGCCTTCCTGGTGACCGCACAGCCAGCGCTGACATCGGAAGGCCGTGTCCCCGTCGGTGAGGTGGGGGCAGAGCCGGCTCAGGCCAGGCCCTGGGCCCTTGAAGGCAGGACGCAGTGCCTTGTCCCAGCCCTGTCTGGTGCCACCTCTGTGGCCCCAGACGCGCGCCGAGGGGCAGGCCAGAGCACGGGGTCACCCAGAGGATGGGACAAAGGACAGGCAGAGCAGTGTGGTGACGGTGACAGGGTGGGAGCTGCTTGCATGACGGCTCAGGCTGGTCCCCCGCAGCGGCTCTTCAGGTGCGGGGCCCGGCACGTGGACTGGGGAGAGTTACTTGTGTTTTATGGCTCCTCTGTCAAGTATTTGGATTTGCACCAAACCTGAAGCTGTGCCACTGGGGCGCTTCGGGTCTCTTTAGAAGATCCAGGACCCCGGCCCCTGTGTGCTGAGCCTCTCCCACGGGGCCTGGGGCCCCGTCTGGAGCCGAGCCGAGCTCCGTGGGCCCCTGCCCGCCGGTCTGCCCGCCCCCAGCCTCTGTCTGCTTTCCAGGACCGCTGTAAACGCGCAGTCGGGGGTGTGCACCCCAGCGGGCGGCCTGGTGACCGGTGAGCACCTGCACCGTCCCCTGCTGCCCTTGGCAAGAGATGGGGAAAGGAGGGGCCCGCTGGGCACGTGCGGGTGGTCGCCAGTCACATGGTTGTGTCCTAGGAGTGGTGGTGCTGCTGTCGCTGGGCTACGTGACCTCGCTCTTCTACTACATCCCCAAGTCCGCGCTGGCCGCCGTCATCATCACGGCTGTAGCCCCCCTGTTCGACACCAAGATCTTCAGAACGCTCTGGCGTGTGAAGAGTACGTACTCGCCCCACTAGGTGGGGACGCTGGCCCGACACCGCCAGGGTACCTGCCACCTGCTCCCGTGGGGGTGGAGCTGGGGTGTCACTGCAGGGCCGGGCAGGAAGAGGGGCTCCCTGCAGCTCCCTGGTCCTGGAGGGCGCCCTGACCCCACAGCGCCACAGCAGGGTCTCCCTGGCCAGCTGCGGGGAGGAGACGACCCAGGGTGACCAGCAGGGCCACGCGACAGCCTCCCCTGCCCCTCGGTGTCCAGAGGACTTCTTCAGCTGCAGGCCCTTTAACGTACCAGCTTGGGTTCCTCTTCCTCACGGGGCTGAGGTGTGTATAGAACTTCAGCCCCCAGAGTTGTCAGACGACATGACGGATGACATTGTCACATGCCGGGCTTTCCCTGTACTGATGTCTCTGATCTGTGAAATGGCCCGGAAGGGATACTGCAGTGCCCATTAGCATGTCTGCGTGGGACACACTGGTCCTCGTGCACACACATGCATGTGCACACACGTGCATGCATGCGGAGGCCTGGGGGCGCTGGGGCAGGGTCTGAGCACCTGTCAAGCGGACTCAAGCCGACCCCGCCCCACTCACGGGCCCAGGGCGCCACCCCCTGTGGCTCAGAGAAGCCACCTTCCAGCCAGGAAGTACTATGTGGTCTCCGAGGGGCCCTGTGGCTTCCTGGCCCCACATCCCAGGCCTAGCCCAGTCCCCAAGCCCCGTCTTCCTGCATCTCCGGACAAGTGCCCTGGTTGGCTTCTGTCCAGAGGGCAGGGGCCTGGACCGGACCAGCCTGGTCTTAGAGGCCCCTCATCCCAGACAAGGGGCTTGTGCCCCTGCCACCCTGGGCATGCCATCGGCCGCACCGGGGCTGTGTGGGCTGCAGCAAGAGGAGGTCACTGCGGGCTGCTTGGGGTCCATGGCTTCCTCATTGGGCGAAGAGGCGTGAGCAGGCAGGTGGGAAAGCTGGAGTTGAGCTCCCTGGAGGGGCTGCCTCTGAGCCAGATCCTCTGCAGGGCTGGACCTGCTGCCCCTGTGCGTGACATTTGTGCTGTGCTTCTGGGAGGTCCAGTATGGCATCCTGGCCGGGTCCCTGGTGTCCCTGCTGATCCTGCTGTATGCAGTGGCCAGACCCAGGATGCAGGTACTGGCCTGTTGGCCTCCCACTGGTGACACTGCTGTGGGCGGTCCCACTGGACAATGCTGCTGTGGGCGGGGCCCTGGGCTTGACCGTCTTGCATTTAAGCTTCTGTGTGATCGTGGCCCCTAGTGTTGCCCGGTGACCAGTCATAGCGGATGGCTGTGACCCTCTTGTCATAAATCACAGCATCCTCCCGCGTGTGCGGGGCTGGGGGCTCCAGCCTCACTGCTCCCCCAGCACTGTGGGCCTGGGCAGGTTCCCCGCCTGAACTCACCACTCCCCCACTTCCCCAGGTGTCCGAGGGTCCAGTGCTGGTCCTACAGCCAGCCAGTGGCCTGCACTTCCCTGCCATCGAGGCCCTCCGGGAGGAGATGCTGCACCGGGCTCTGGAAGGTACACGGGCCTGGGCACGTGGGCTGCCGGCACCAGCTCCCTGCCGCCCTCTGCACCACCCTGGCTCTCATGGGCCCCCAGGCCCCACCCTCAGTGTAGCCCGTGGGCACCTGCTGTCTGAATGCAGTGTGGGGGGCGGGCCCCCAAGTTTGTCCCCAAGGAGTGGCTCCTTGCTCTGGAGCTGGTATTTTGGGGCACCCCCTGCCGGGGACCCACACCCCGCCTCCCCGACCCACCGCGCTGTCTCCCCAGCGTCCCCGCCGCGCGGTGCCGTGCTGGAGTGTACACACGTCAGCAGCATGGATTACACCGTGGCGCTGGGGCTCGGGGAGCTGCTGGAGGACTTCCGCCGGCTGGGCGTCAGCCTCGCCCTGGTCGGCCTGCAGGTGGGTGAGTCGGGCAGGCGCCGCTGCCCAGAGCTGCGGCTCCGGCCTTGCTGCCTTCCTCCCCGGGGAGTGGGGCACACACATGCCCCGCGGCCGGCTTCAGCGTGAGCGCGCTCTGCACGCCGCGCTCGGCTGCACACACGTGCGAGCGAGAGCCCCCCCCTCCCCCCGGGAAGGGCGGCCATGAGCCGGAAACACGGCGGAAAGCTGTCCTGGGGCCTGGGACCGAGGAGATGGGTCCTGTCAGGGCCACAGGTGAAAGCAGCTATGAGGCTTGTCAGAACCAGGGTCCTCTGCTGCCAGCCCTGGCCCGTCCCCGCAGCGTTCACGGGCTGCGTGGCCATGACTCCCCTAAGAGGGCAGTGGCGGGCCCCTCACCCTGGGCGGGGCTGAAGGACCCCCGCTCTCCACACCTGCCATGAGTGTCCAGCGGGGTGCAGGCTGCAGGTGGTCGGATACACCCCCTTCCCCGTCTCTGTGGGCGCCTGGCGGGACAGAGGTGAGTCCTGCGGCCTTGGGGATGCGTCTGAGCTTGCTGCAAAATGGGACGTCCAGCAGAGCCCGTGTCCGGCGTGTCCCTAAGCTGGCGCTCACGAGGCTTACCCAGACCAGCCTGTGCGGTCAGCACCATCACCTGATCTGGACCCGACGCCGAGGCCCCGAGAAGCCGAGTCTCTGCCGACTCAGCATCCGGCTCCAGATCAGTGCCTGTCCCGACGGATGTGTCGTGTTTGCAGGCCCTGGTCTTCGTCCCCTCAGAGAGTATCTGTGTGAACAGCATTCTCCTCCCGGTGTTTCAGGAGGGGTTTCTTGCGCAGCATGAGTGGAGATGACGTGGCCGGCCGGCTCACCGTCCCCACCGAACTCGTGTGTCTGCTCCGCAGGCGCCCGTGCTCCGTGTCCTGCTGTCCGCTGACCTGAGGGGCGCCCAGTACTTCTGCACCCTGGAAGAAGCAGGTGGGTGCACTCGGGGCCAAGCCGGCCCCGTGCCTGCCGGCGAGATGAAGATGGGGCGTGGGGCTCGGGCGAGGTGGGCAGCCCGGGGTGACAGGAGGCTGCTGGGGCCTCTGCTCTGGGGTCTACCGTTTCGACGCACCTGTGCCTTTAATGAGCACTGGTTACGCGCTCCGAAGGGGCAGTGCGTTCTGACAGCTGGAGGCAGTGGGTGTCCACTGACGGGGGCCAGACCGTCTGCATCGCTCCCGGTGATGAGGTGTCGAGGGTCGGGGAGCCCTGGGGAAGCCCCACAGCCCCACGCTCCTGCGCCAGGCCCCTCAACTGCCAGCCCTTACCCCACTCCGCCAGCCGACCTGTCCTCACTCCGCCTTCCCCCGAACCCTGGTCTTTTCTAGAGACGTATCTGCAGCAGGAGGCAGGGACCCAGCCCTACAACATCAGTGAGGATTCTGTCCCAGAGCACAAGGTCGCCCTGTTGAAGGCGTGATCAGGCCTCCACTGGGCGTGCGATGTTTGGAGCAGGTGCAGAAGGTTCTTGTCGCTGTGAAGCCAGATGCCGCCTGTAAACTTGCTGGCTGGATGGGGTGGGAAAGCCAGAGCGGGCAGCGGGGAGCAGAAGGGACGAGTGCCATCCCCACGGGCTCATGGGCTCCCTTGGGGACGATTGCAAATGTCCTCCCTGCTGTTCCCCTGTGCCCGTTTCGGGATGGTTTGGAGAGAGCCTCCTAGAACAAGACCTCGTGGGGAAGAAGCAGGGACCCCAGCCTGGGAGGAGAGGAGCCGGCTTCCGTGGTGCCTTCCTGAGGGCGGCAGCGGCCTCTGTGCTGTTGGTGGGAGGGAGCCACGCTGTGGCCGATGACTTAAGTGCTCAAATAACTTAGTTGTTGGTGGTTTTTAAACTTAAAAAATACTAGCTTTGGTGTTTTTGTGAAAATCATAAATGCTTGTTGTGAAAAGCACAGGAGCCCACCCCGTCTGCCCGGTGAAGCCCCCGGCCGTCTCCGCCCCGACCGTCCGGTCCCTGCAGCGCTGCGTGTGGGCGTGTCTACTGCCACGTGAGCGGACTCCTCGCCGTGACGCTCTGCGCCCACATTCCATGCGGCCATGCTCTGAATTTCTTCCGTGGTAACAAACACGATCACGTGACCTTGCATGGCGACGTGTGTTCTCGCGTGTGCGCGTCACCGCTTTCTCCGTGGACCCGCTCAGCACTCGTGCGTGTCTTCACACTCTCCCTCCTTTAGAGGTCAGCGCCACCCGCGGTGCTGAGGGCGCAGGATCCTGGACTCGCTGGGCACTTGCCAAGCCGACAGCCCCCGTCTGTGGGGCCCTGGGACCCCAGCCACGTGCTGCTGGGGCTGTGCTGCCGGCACCTGAGAGCGCCGCAGGCTGCAGGCCGCCCCGAGACGTCGGTCTTTTCTAGAATCCTTGTCCTCGCCTGCGGTCTCCCCTCCCGCCCAGCTGAACCACCGGCAGCCCCGAGTCTGCACGTCCTGGCCTGCGGCTTCCCTCTGCTCAGGAGGCGCCGCATCCTGTGCTCTGCCCGCTGGGTGCCCGCAGAGCTGACCGCAGCCGTCGGCGTTGGTCCGCGCCCACAGCCCAGAGCGCCCCCTCCTGACCACGAGCACGCCTGTCAGCAGGCCCGGGCGCTCGCGGCTTCCCCGGACCGCACACGTTTCGGGCTCGGCAGCTGTGTCTCCGGGCCGTGGGCCTGGCATCTGCTGCTATCTCAGCGATGTCAGAAAACGAGAGCAACTTAAAGGCTCTGGGCCCAGCACACGCACCCGGGGAGCAGTTAGCAGAACGGGGTGGAGCCATCGACCCTAAAGGTTCCCAAGGTGCCATCTGTGTGAACACGCTGAGCATTTCTACAATGAATGCGCAAGATTTCCAGACCGCTCTGGAAAGCCAAACGTGAAGCGTTAAGTGACCGCTTCTCGGTAGCATATACTTCGTGGGTTGGTTTTAACCCGGTCTGTGTAATTTCTTCAAAGAACAATACAAGAATGAGTTAACATGTCATTAAAAATTAACTTATCAGCAGAGAACAGAAAGGCCTGGAAATGTGCTGGAAAGAGTTTGGATTTGGTGTCGGTCACGCAGGGTGGGGTTTCCCACTGCTCATCCTCCAGACAAACTCTGACCCTCGGTCGGTGGACCGGGGACCTGTGTGGCCACATTGGTGTGGATGCTGCCAGCACCTCTGCAGGCCCCAATCCCGGGCACTGAGTGTGGCCACGTGATGGAGGTCTCGGGGGTATCTGTCGTGGGCTGGATTGTGTCCCCCACGTCCCACCCCGCATTCACACGTTGACTTACAGTATCTGGCTCCCAGGACCTGAGCATGAGGCGCTGCATGAAAGGAGGTCCCACGGAGCAGGGGCCAAGCCCGGGGGCCGTTCCCAGGGAGGCCGCACATATCTTAGCTCACAGGGAGGGAGCCCTGTGAGCATGAAGGCGGACACGGGGCCACACCACCCTGTGCCACAATGGCTGTGGGTCAGCGAAGGCGGGGAGCCCAGGACAGACTGGGCCCTGCAGGGATCCAGCCCTGCCCACACCCGCATCGGCCTCCAGCTGCCAGCACTGGCACAGTCCCCGTCTGGCCTTTAAGCCGCCGTCTGCGGCGCAGGCGCATCCAGACCTGAGCGGGGTGTGCCGGTCTGCGCTGGCCCACGGCTCCTCTGAGCACCCCTGCAGGCCTCCCCTCTGGCTGGAGGGAGGAGGGACCTCCTGACACCCGTGGAAGCTGAGTGGGTGGGGGCGGAGTGAAGCGGGGCTCCCGCTGTGCGGACACCCACTGTGTGCCGGCAGCCACGGAGCCAAGGGACAGGACGGGCAGGAGCTGAAATCCGCAAGTCGCAAGTGTGAAGAGTCCTGTAATGGCACCGCCAGGAGACTGGTGGTCTACACCCCTGGACACAGGGCCAGGCCAGAGGAAGGGCCAGGCGTCCCGACCCTGTCGTCTGCCTCTGCGGGTGGCGTGTGGAGCAGGTCTGAACAGGCAGTACTTCTGGCCTTGGGGCAACGAATTATTTAAAAACCTGTAACCATTTTCCTGCCCTTATCATTATCCAAGCCTGTGAGAAAGCGGGGAGACTTACAATGTTGCCAAGTCCCTGTTTCCTGTCCTGGGTCACCTGCTTCTCTGTAACCTTTGCAAATGGTGGGGAAACCACACTGTTACCGGAACAGGCACCGCGGACTGGAGTCCTCATCACTGACTTGGAAAAGAAAGCTTTCTCCCAGGGCGGCCCTGGCGGCCTCGTGGATAAAGCCGCTGCACACAGTCTAGTGCATCCCAAGGACACAAGTTTGAGACCTGGGGCCGGGGAACCACCAAGATGAACAACCAAGTAAAATAAGAAGTGCTTCTTCCTCCTCCCTTGCCTTTGTCCCTGCAGGAAAGAAGGGAGGCAGGACAAGGCAGGCAGGCTCCCTTTCATTTCCTTGTCATTCACAGCAGAGCCGGCGAGCAGAGCGGGAGCCGTGGGGTCCCCGGGACTTTCAACCCAGGCCCTGTTCTCAGAGGGGAGAGGCTGAGCCGGTGCTGCACCTTGATGCCTGAGTCATGAGACCCCATAAAAGTCCCTGGAGAATGTCTTGGAGACGTGTCCCGGCTGGGGCTGGAAGGACACTCCTGGGCCAGAGTTTGCTCTGCACTGTCACCCCCTGCGCTGGAAGGGAATCCCTGACATGAGGGCTGTAGGTCAGTGGGATGTTTTTTAAAACAGAGGGAATGTCATCAAGAGACCACAGTCTGGCGCGCACACCAGGCTCAGTGAAGATAAAGCTTGGAGCGCGTTCTCGGACCCAGATGGACTTAGGCTGGAAATCAGCAGCAAACACGTCTGAAAATCCCACGTATTTTGAAAGCCACCAACATAGCATCTGCGTGACCCAAATATCAAAGGAGAAGCCTCAAGGCAAATTAGAAAATAGCCTGGACTGCTGGCCCTGAGTCCTGGTGCGTTGGCACATGAAACAACTTGTCCCAGCTCGGGGACGCCCCGTATTCCAGGGGGAGCGCGGACAGTGGGGCCGGAGCCACAGCTGCGGGACCTTCCCGTGGGGCTCGTGCCGCCATGCACTCAGCCAGGCGCTCCAGAAGGGGCGACAGTGAACCTTCCGTGTGTTTCATCATAATGCAAAACATGTGCACACAGATGTGTCTGATGCTGTTAACCCAGGGTCTAAAGGAAAATAAATAGCTTTGAATTCCTTTTTTTAAGAGAGGAAAGAACAAGGAGAAGGAAGAAGCATTTAAGGAAAGAAGAGGAGGAGGCATTTTTGTTTAGTTTGTGGTTCATTTTGGTTTCTCACCCCGGCCCTGGGTCTTGAACCCCGGTCCCTGGGTTATATGTGGACTGTGCCCCGGCGGACTTATCTGCTAGGCCACCAGGGCGTACCTTAAATTCTTATAATACAGAAGAATAAAGTTCCAAAATCAAGAATCTAGGCTGCCACTTTGAGAAATGAGAAAAATAGAGCATATAAAACCCCAAATAAGCAAAATCCATGACATGGTATGTGGACCAAGAATATAGAAGAACAATGACACCAAAGCTGGTTCTTGGAAAAGTCCCCAAAAAAAGGACAGGCCCGTGGATGGAGCTCCCCGCGAGGCACAGGGAGGACATCAGCCAGGAGACGGCGGGAGGGGGAATCAGGGTGGACACCAGACAGTCATCGGTTTGGCTACGTTCCCAAAACTGACAAGTGCCTTGAAAACGAAATGACTAGAATTGTCCAGGCAGATGGAGAAACGCCAGTACTCCCACATGTAGTAAAGAAATGGCATTGATCATTTAAAAATCCCCAGCAAAGAAAATCCCAGACTTGTAAGTCGTCACTGTTGAAACGCTCAACTTCTTCAGGTAGAAAGCGTATATACCTACACAGATTCTCCCAGCCAGCAACAGAAGAAACCGCATTCCTCAGTATAAAGCCAGGCTTTTCCTGCAAGGCCAACAGAAAAGACATCACGGGAAGAAGGAGGAGGTGTGGGAGGAGGAAGGAAAGGATGAGGGAGGGAGGGAAAGAGGGCGATGAGAAGAGAAATGCAGAGACCAGCGCCCCCCACCCCGACCACGCCACTCATTAGACACAATCATCCTGAAGAGTCGACGATAAATGCGGGCACGAGACGTCATTACCAAGCAGGGTTCATCTCAGGAGTTCAACGCTGGTTTAAAGTCAGTGGAACGGGTGTGCCCTGTGGCTCAGATGACTTGGGGTCTGGAGTGAGGACCATGTAAAGCCCAAGAACCAGGATTTGAGATGCGGGGTGGGATGGGGGCTCCAAAATAAGCAACTAACTAAATAAGAATGCTTCCTTCTCTTCCTTTCCTCCCTTGCTCCCTCCCTTCCTTTTTCTATCCTCCCTTCCTTCCTCTCTTAAAAATAAAACAAACATAAAGTCAATTGGAAATCAGTGTCATTCACCACATTCACATAAGTCACAGAACAGAATAAGATAAAACATATAGAAAATCAGTATTTGATAAAATTCAATACACATTCATCTAAAAAAAAAAAAAAAACTACCCATAAACTAAAAATAGAAGGAAACTTTCTAGATAATAATGGACATCTCCAAAAAAGTCAACAATATGGAAAGAATGAATGCTTTTCTCAGGAAAAGGAGAGTGTCTGCTCTCACCAGAGGTCCTACTACAGCAATACAGCAAGAAAAAGAAAGAAAACTCATTTAGGTTGGGAAGAAAGAAAAGAAATGAGGCGCAGGCAACACTATGATATGCATATGAAATAATAAGAAATTAACAAAAAACTTACCAGAATTATTAGACTTAGCAAATTTTAAGATTCAAGATCAACATACAAAATACATTCAATATTTGCATATACCAAAATGGATGTAATCTATAAAGTGGGTTTTTCCTGCCTGCGATAGCAAAGACTAGTTGAAGGCTCACCCTGGCGGCCTGGCGGTCTAATGGGAACAGTCCCACACGCGTCCCAAGGTCCCAGGTTCAAGACCAGGGGCTGGGGAACAACCAATGTGAGCACCTCAATGACAGTGAATGAACTGCCTCTTTTTCCTCTTTGCCCACTTGCCTACTTGCCTTCATTCCTGCCTGGACCTAAAAACAAACAAACAAACAAAACAAGTGCCCAGTTAGTTTATGAGAAGGACTAATCCTTTCAACAACTGATGCCGGGCAGCTGAATACCCACCTGAGAAAAATACACACTGACAGAACAGTGACTTGAACTGGTTGGTGGAAGGAACAGAGCTCCAGCCACACAACCCCCGGGATGAAGTGTCGGAGGGAACCTTCAGTACTTGGGTAGAAAAGGATATTCCCCCACAAAAAAGTAAGACACAAAAATGTCTAAATTAGACTCGATCGATATTTTGAAATATGTTCCTAAGAAAGGAAAAAGGCAGGCTGGAAACTGGCAAAGAACTTGCAACCGGCTGCGGTGAGAATGAGAACATCGGAACAAACTGCGAGAACAGACCTTCTCGCCCTGAGTCCAGAGCAGATCACGACTGGCGATGACGCCCCCAGTCATCAGGGACATGTTAGCAAGGTTAAAGAGGAATGAGCTCCCACCGCAAAACCGAAAGCAGGGTCCCGTTCAGAAGACGGGTGCAAGAGTCCTGGTGAGGACGACATCGCTGCTGGGACCCTCGGGCGTGACCCGGGGAGGAAAACATTCTGCGGAAAGCAGTCTGGTGGTGTCTTAGGAAGTGAAACATGTTTTCGCATGTGACTCGGCTGTTCCGCTCTTGGCTGGAATTGACAGGAAGTGAAAACGGTTCTTTGCACAAAAACATGTACACAAATATTTAGCCTCGTCATGCATGGCAGTGAGACACGAGACGTGATCTAAATGTCCACCAGCGACAAACAGCTTAGTACATAGGCCCGCCAGGGACAGCAGCGGAAAGGCGGGCTCTCCTGGCCACACCACACTCCGGCAGCAACGCAAGGCATTTTCCTGGATGAGGGAGACCTAGAGCAAAACACCGCACCACCCGTGCCTTCACTTACAGGAAATTCTGCAAGACAAATAGCTACGACTCAGATCAGTGGTTGCCTGGGGCCCGATGGAGGGAGTGGAGAGCAGAAGGGACAGGTTTGGGGGTGCAATCCCCCCATATCTTGATTGGGGGCTGACTTCCACGGGGGGCATGTGTTTCTCAAAGCTGATTGAACAGCACCCCGAAAATGTGTGCATTTCATTGCCTGACATTCTGCAGCAATAAAGTTGGTTTTGAGAGGAAACAACATCTGTCCACAGACCGAGTGAAATCAGTGATGTCTGGACCCCCAAGTGTGACCCTGACCTCAGCCCTGAGAAGAAGGAAAACGTTTTCCAAGAGCTGGATCATTTTCCAGTCCTTCCGACCTCCGCGCACACTCCCGGCCCTCCCTGCTCCCGTAGTTTTCACTCCATGGGGTCCCGGAGCACCAGGCCCACAGAAGAATACCCAGGCCTGGCGTCCCCTGGTGGCTCAGGCAGTTGAGGTGACTGGGGTGTGAGCCATGGAAACTCAAGGACCGGGCTGGAGGCTTAGGGCCAGGAGGTTAAAAAAAAAACAACAAAATATAACTAAATAAAAATGCTTCTTACTCCTATTCCTTTTCTGCTTTCTCCTCGCCCTTCGTTCCTCTTAAACAGAAAAAAATCCAGTCCCAGAGAGTTCTCTAGCGGGAAAGTCAGCAGAAACAAGCCTGGCAGGCAGGCTGGTAAGATGTAACCCGAGAGGAAATCGGCCCTCTTGTTCTTCCCGTGGCTGCGGAATAAACGCAGGCATCTGTTCAGCCGCGGCTGGCGTGGAAGACAGCCAGCCTTGGGACCCAGCGGAGCAGGGTGAGCGGCGCCCCCGCCCCTGGGCCCACACCCGCCTCACCAGGCCGCCTTGTTCCCGGCCGCCCTGCACAGTTGGCCCTGACGGCCTGGCCACAATGGGACAGCACCCTTGCTGGAGGCACCCGGGGCTGCCAAGATGAGCGGGCAAGGAGCACGGCTGGCTGGAGGAGCATGTTTGCAGCCTGAGCAAATCCTTGCTGCAAAAGCAGGGGGTCGCACAAGAAGATGGAGTTTCCAGTGAGCCGTCTCCTCGGGGCCCGGAAGCCATTCCAGCAGGTTTGCCTGCAGACACTGGCTGCGGATGTGGCACCGAGGAGGGGCAGACTTCCCCCGGGCCACGCACCCACGCACGCCAGGAGCCAGCCCTCTGCAAACACGGGGCGAGGCCCAGACTCCCATACTGGCATTTGAGGGACAAAGCTGCAGGGATGCCCCCCAAGACCTTCCCTCTCACCCCTCCCTCCCTCATCCCACACCCCGTTCTGTCTCTGTCTGCTCCTGGCTCAGCCCTGTGGTGCCCAGCATGCCTGCCCCTGCCTCTGTATGTGTGGTTTTCTAACAGGAGGAGACTAGGGGTTGCTTTTATATGTTATTTCGATGTTACACATTTTTATTCATTTGAAACACTCGTGTGCGTGTTCAAGGCGTGCATTTGCTCCCGAGACGGGCTCAGGGAGCTGGGGTCTTCGTCATGAGTGTGCGGGGTGGGCGCCTCTGCCTGGCTTCTCCATCTTTTCTTTGTTGTTACTGTTCAGAGTCCCCAGGGCTTGAGTCTGGTTCCCTGGGCTGCTGACAGTGGTTGTGGTTAGCAGCCTCGTTGACTTGCCCAGGTTCTCGGCATCTGCGGGGACAGTGTCCAGAGCCCCTACACTGTTTTACACGGATGCACCATCAAAATATGTGGCTGTATGGACCATGGGGGTCCACCTATCAGAAAGCGGGCAGTGCAGCTGCCTGCTCAGTGCTGGCGCCCCCAGGAGGCTCAGGGCTGCTGCTTCTGGTGCCTCTCCAGGACTCGCCCCACCCCGCCGGGCACCTCCAGTTCACCAGGTTGGACTGAACCATTCAGCCATGGGGGCCGCCAGCAGCCTGGGGCCGCATTTATCTTGAGACAGAAATTAAACGAGGAGTGCAGAGGCACATTAACTGGGGCAGCAAGCTCTCATCTCCCTGAGGCCAGACTGGGAAAATCCCCATCCTCTTTTCCTTACTCCTCTGGGAGTGGGGATGGGGGTGCAGGGAAGAGGCTCCGGGACATGACAATGACTTACATACCTGGGGCAGGGCCCAGGAGGACTTCTAGCTCACCAGGCAGCCACAGGCATTGCCTTCAGCCACAGGACCCAGACTTCCAAAGCCCGCTGTGACCTGGGGCAGGCCCCCAGCACCAGCAGGGCCTGCGGGAAGTGCGCAGGAGTCGCCCAGCATGGAGGGGTGTTGGGTTCGGGCCAGCACCCCGCTGGGCTGAGTTCTGTTGCCACATAAACCTAGCAGGTGGCATGTGGCAGAGTGGGGTAGGGCTGCCCTCCCTATCCCCACCAACCGAGGAATCCCATGAGGAGCGTCTCAGGTCCTGCCAGAGCCCCTTTCCAGGCACAGCCCCCAACAAGGGGCTGTGACCAGCCCCGCCTGCCTCTCCTGCAGGCCCTTTCCGCTCAGGACAGGCTCCACCCGTGGGCGACGCCCACCTGCGCCCAGGCCACACGAGTTGAAGACTGGAGCAGAGGACATGCCTGGGTCCCACCTGGATTCCAGGTGAAGTACAGCAGGGGTGCTGGCTGCCTGTTGGGGTACGCAGCGGCCACAGACGGCGATGAGTGCGGGCCGGGGCACGGGTCCTGTAATGCCCCCAGCGCTGCCGAGCTCCGAGGGATGCTGGGATTGCACAGCAGGGATGGCACCCCAGGAAAGGTGGAGGCGCCTTCCCCACCCCGCGGAAGGGCCAGAGCCTGTGGGAAGGACGGCAGGGGCAGGAGGTCAGGGCGGGAAGCAGCCCTGTGTAATCCAGCTTGGTCATCCTAACTGCCTGCTTACGTCACTGCTTATGTCACACCCGCACTCGGACTCGGCCAGCTTTTGCTGTATGGTTATCACATATTAGTGCTGACATTATTACTCTTAACTCCCCACAGCCCTGGGACTTGGGCCATGAGCCTCACAGAGGAGGAAATGGAGGCAGAGATGGACAGACACCGGCCATGGTGACCTCTCTGCTATCAGTGATGCTGACTAAACAAGGGCAGTCAGGTCACCGGTGACATAGGTCACTGGGGTCACTTAACCCCAATAGGGCCCTATGTGATGGGACTGGTGACCTCCTCGTTGTCCTCAAGTGACCTCAAACCAGGCTGAGTGACCTGCCTGGTGCCCTCCAGGTCACTGTCCCACTCCCGCCTGGCCCTGCAGGGTCGTGGACTTGTCCGAGATGCCGGGGGTCCAGGCGGGCTGAGGCTGCACGACGGTCACCACCAGCAAGGGCTCCGACCGGGGATCACCTGGCACTGCCAAAGCGCCTGCCCGCCAAGGGAGCGAGCACCCAGACCTGGCGGGGCGCCGGGTCCACTGCGGGGCGTCTCTCGGCGCGGAATTCCGGCCACGCCCGCTCCAACCCCAGGGCTCGGGCGAGGCGGGCCGAGCGGCGGCGCCGCGGCACCCGGGACCGGGACCCGAGAACCAGCCGCGCGGCCGGCGCAGCGTGGCGCAGGGTCCGCAGGTGCGCGGCGGGGTGCAGGAGCGGGTCCCCAGGACACGGGGCGTGATGCGGGTCCCGCGGCTTCTGGTCCCTGTGTCCCGCAGCGCAGGGTGCAGGGTGCAATGAGTAGCCTACGAGTCGGGGTGCGGGGGCCGGGCCCCTGGTGCGTGGGCCCCGTGGGTCCAGGTGCGGGTTTATGGGGCGCGGGTCCGGGAAGGAGGTTCTCAGAGTCTGAAGTGCAGTCCCGCGCTGTGAGCGCGGGGTCCCGCGGGTGCTGGGGTCCACGGGCGGGCCTGGGTCGCAGCCCAGCAGGCCCCGCGTCTGCTGCTCAAAGCCCGCCCCTCCGGCGCCTCCGGCCGCCGCTTCCTGCGGCACCAGTTTCGGTTTCCCGAGACGTTCCGGCGAGCCCCGCCCCGGCGACCCGGCTGCCGCTCGCTTCCCGGAGGCCCACCCGGGGCGCTGGCCTGGAACCCCCCACCCCCCACCCCAAGGCCGGAAAGGGGCCGCCGGGGCAGGTGGTGGGCGGGACGAATGCCCCCGCCTGCGGTGTCACCGCCCCCTTGCCCGCCTCTGCCTCGGGGAGTGTCGCTGAGAACGACGTGCCTCCTGACTCCGGAGTAACTTCTGGGGGCGCCTCGCTGCCCGCCTCGGGGTCTGGAAGTGCTGGGCCTCCAGACCTGCCCGGGCTGCCCGCCCGAGGCTCAGGGCCAGGCGAGCACCGCCCAGCTCCAGGCCTGGAGAGCCCTGCGGGGGAGTGAGGGAGTGGGGACCACCCTGGGCTCCCCATGGGGATGGGCATGGAGTTTGGGAGTAGGGATGGGAGGCAGCCCTAACCTGAGCGAACTTCCCTGGGTTGCGCTGGGTGGTGGGTGGCACTGCCCTTAGGTCCTTGGTGCAGAGGAGAAAGCGAGACCTTCAGTGAGAATTTCTGAGCCCTGCCTGAGTCATCTGGGCAGCAGGGAGCAGAACCATTGCCCCCCGCCCCCCGGAGAAAGCAGCCTGGGTCCTGGGGAGAGCCAGAGGGCCTGCCTGGGCTGGAGCTGCCTCAGGGGCCTGTGGAGGGGCAGGGAGAGGTACAGGCAGGGCCTGGTGTGGGCTGAGGCAGGGAACCCCACAGACGGGTGCCCCACTGGGGCCACAGACGTGATCCAGAGGCAGTGTGGGAGCAGCCTGGGGCTTGCATGCTCTCCAGGTGGCCAGGGGCATGCGGCCCATGGGCCCGCAGCATTCCGGGGTCCAAAGCCAGCAGGGAATAGTAGCAGGTGGATCTTTGTGCCCCAGGAGCCAAGATGCCCATTTCAGCCACTCCTGGCCCTGGAGGCCAGCCTCCCTGACCTCAGCGAGGACCGCATGGGTCTGACTGCTCTTCTAGGCGGGTGTATGATCAGACAGCCCTCCCCAGAAAAGAGAAAAGGGTGTAGTAATACCATGTGGACCTCCTGCACCGATGGGAGCATTGACTGATAGCTGGCTGAAATGAAATGACACAAGTCCCCTCCTTCAAGAACTTCAGCTGCAGACAGAGAGCAGGCCAGCAGGTCTGGCGCAGCAGAGGTGGAGGTCAGCAGGAGAGACTGCACACAACTCAGACCTAAGCTGCTGCCTTCAGGTCCCCGGAGAGAGGGAGGAAAGGAGACATTTGGAGAAGGTGATTTTTGTCTACCTGTGGGCACACTCTGTCAACTGGGTGCCCTCCTGAGAAATAACCCCATGCCGAAGGGACGTTGTCAGTGACTCATCTTACCCTTGCACCTGGGTTTGTGGCCATGGCCGCGGGTGTTATGAGGGCGGCTGGTCCATGGGGATGCTGGGTGGAACCGGCGATGGGGATGTTGACTCTGCTCCTTTAGCCCTGGCTCGTCACATAGACTCCGGCTCTGAGTTGCTGGGAGACTGACTCACCCACTCCCGTCCCTGCGAGCAAGTGCTTTTGCCTCCTCTCTAGGAGCTGGGTGGGGCAGAGGCCTGGGGCACACTGCCAGCTCCCCCCACACCAGCTGAGCTCTGCCTGACACCACCCCCCCGCCCCGTTATCTACCCAGGCCCCCAGACCCCACCAGGTGGGGACAGTCTGAGACTGAGTGATAGAGAGTTTGGGCACCTGGAGGGCCAAGCCTGGAGAGGGGAAGTGGGTGCCGGAGTCCCCGGGGGCTCCATCTGGAAGGAGTTGGAGGAGGAGATGGGCGTGAGGTGGGGCCATGAGCCCCACTGCTGATGTGCCTGCAAAGCGGTCTGTGTTTCCATTTCACAAGCCCCTTCTGGGCTGTCAATTCACTTTCCTGAAAATGAAACTGAAGCGGGCTGTGTCACGTGACAGGGCTGTAAAGAGCAGCTGCCTCCAGCTCTGGTTCTGTCGCTCGCAGATCTGCCGGCTCGGCTCACTGCTGGAAGCTGCGGCAGGCATGGTTTCGTGCCCCCGGTGCCAGAATGTGTCCAAAGAGCAGGCCCCCAAGTTCTGCAGCAACTGCGGGCAGAAGTTGCCTCCGGCGGCCCCTGCACCAGGTAAGGCCGGTGGGGTGCCGGTGGGCCTGGGGGCGCAGTGCAGAACGGTGCCCTCACGGTGGGTGGCCAGTCAGCCCTCTGTCCTGAGGCTAAAGGACTCTTTCCAGAAGCAGCACTTTTGTTGGAAATGTTTTATTTTTTCCTGGAAATGCCAGTCGCTTTTTAAATGTTTTCCATTTCACTTCTCAGAGGGAACTCAGGGCTACTCACACCCTTTGGAGTGAGAAGAGTGGGACTTAGCCCAGGGCTCCTGGGGGGTTTGGGGTGCTGTGTGGCAGTAGCATCCCGGCTGCAACTGGTGGGGGGCCCACAGCGGGGATGGCTCCTTCCTGCAGCTGGGACATGTGTGAGGATGGGGACAGGGCCCGTCTGGTAGGTGCGGCTTGTTCCTTGATGAGGGGGACCTCACCTGTGGTCCCCCTTCCCTGGCTGACCCGCTTCCCGGTCACCTGCCCTGCTCTTCTGTCACCTGTGCTTCAGCCTCTTGGTGTCTCCTCCTGGGTCTCTGACGACTCCTCAGGCTTCCCAAGGGGGGACTGACCTCCTAACCTCCCGAAACCTGCCCCTCAGCTCAGTTCTTCCCTTCGCTAGGGCCACTCACCCTCCCCAGCCCCAAGTCCACCTGCTTCAGGACCTGACTCAGGCCAGACACTGCCCTCTCTCTCAGTAGTGACCGAGGCTGCAGTGCTTCCTGGCCTGCACCCCGCACCCCGCGCTGAGTACCGTGTGGCTGCCGGGGGCTCGAGTCAGATCACCCCCCCCCCTTCCCTCCCTCCACCCTTCCCCTCACACTGGTCAGCAAGGCCCTGCACAGATTGCTCCTCTGAGGCCTCCCCATTCCTTCCGCTGCGCCCGCCCAGCCCCCTGCCGCCCTGACCCCGCTGCGGCTCTGGGAGGTACGTGACCTGACCGCAAGGCCTCTGCACTGCCTGACTCCTGCCCGGAGCACACTTTCTTCCAGCCCTTCCCTCTTCCTTCTAGTCACTCAGGGGTGTCGCCCAGGGCGCAGCAGTAGGACTGTAGGCGGCCCTGGCCTTGAGACTGTCCCAAGGCCAGGTGTGGTGTGGGCTGCTTCCCAGAACTGCTTCCAGCCCCCTCTTTCTCATCTCTGCTGGGCCCTCTAGTTACAGGTTTAGAAACCGAAAGTGAGGCTCATGACTGGCTGGTCTGAGGGAAATGGCTCCTGAGCCACTTCCAGGTCCTGTGGGGCCACAGCCCTGCTGCCCAGATGTGCCCACGCCCCTGGGCAGCAGCGAAGGGCTTCAGGCTGGTCTGGCTGGGGGCCGGAGTGGTGGCTGTGGGAGACGGTGCTGGAGGACTTCGGTTGCTGCAGGGCCAGCAGGGGGGCGCGAAACCCTCGGCCCGCGGCCCTTCCGGCTGGCCAGTGCCCTTGGGCACCCAGGTGGGATTCCGGCCCTTCCGGCTGGCCAGTGCCCTTGGGCACCCAGGTGGGATTCCGAACTAGAGTGCTGGAAGGGGATGGCACTGGGGCAGTGAATTTCTTCTTTTTCTTTTCTGAGTTTTCTTAAAGGTTTTTTGTGATGGAAATGACAGAGGTCAGCAGCCTTTTCTGTGAAATCCGGGGACTGGTAGGCGGGGAGCTAGAACTTTATCTGCAAATGGAAACAAGGCTTTTATTGGAGGTCTTGAGGGGATGGCAATTCCAAGTACCCTTGGTGAGTGCTTCTGGGTGTGGAGATCTGGAGCAGCGCTCCCCATAGATACACTTCTTCAGTCCTTGGGGCAGGTGGGCACCTGGGAGGGTGCCTCCCCGGGGTCCCCCAGAGCGGGCAAGTGTGTTGCTGGGGTCCCTCACGGCACCTCACCCCACCCCACCTCAAGTCCGTCCCAGGCGGAGGTTTTACTGGCCTGCGTCTCCCCAGGGCGCCCCCTGTGATTTATGCAGATTTGTGTTAGGTCTTTGTCCCTGCACCTGGCACTGAGCTCCCCAAACCCTTGGAATTTCCTGCTAAGGTGATAACTGAAGGGAAAATATCCCTGGAATTATGAAATGTTATAGTTTATGAATTAGTTACTGTATTGGCTCGATTCTAAGCTGCACATTTCTTGCCACTTTCATGTCCCCAAAAATCGGGTATGACTTACATTCCCAGGTGGCTTTGTAAATAAATCTTACTTTTTTTTCCCCACGAAAACTTCTTGAGAAATTGGAATGCCACTTAAAATCGAGTAAGTACGGTAACGCGAGAGTTTGAACCTGGGAGCCCGGGAGTTGGGTGGATTTCAGAACCAGGCCCTGGAGCTGGTGGTGAGCCAGTTAGATTCAGGTCACAGACGTTTCCGAAGAGGTTTGGTTTAGCCCTTTTGCTCGGATTTGAATATCTCGAGAAGCTGGTGGAGGATGATAAAAATGTTAATGTCCCTGCCCCGGAGGCGGTGAGAGTAGCTCCTCCCTGTGCACACCCTCCTTTGCTGGGCTCTTCCCAGAATTGGACAACTTTGCTTTGACTTCCACTTGGGCCAATTTCTTCTGGTCTTCTGGTCTTCTTCTTCTTCTTCTGCAGGCTTTTGTCTACCAGAGAAGAAGGGTGTCTCTCATGTAAATGGGGTGACTTTGGGCAGCACCTGAGGGTGGGGGCTGGGGCCGAGAGCCGACCTTTTCCATCCTCCCGGGAGGGAAGATGGCTGAGGCGAGTCCGGCACTCCCTGCGGTGAGCTAATCCTTCAGCCTCTGGAAGGAGGCCTCCGGACCCCCAGAGGAGGGTTCAGAGGATGTCTGGCCAGTGACACATGGAGGTGTGGGGTATGGGGGCTCCCAGCCCTTCCCCTGCACAGCCCTTCCAGCTGGCTGTTCCTGAATAAACCTAGTAAGTGAGACCTTTCTCCTCCAACTCCTGTCAGTGAGCGACTTGGGCCGAGGAGGGTGTCACAGGACCTCAGCCCGGCACCTGGGGTCTCAGCGGGGTCTCAGCGCTCAAGGACACGCTGAAGAGCTAGCAGGGGGGCAAGGGCCCTTCCCCACAAGGGGAGTGTCTCAAGGACGACGGAAGGGTGGGCAGACGCCTCAGGTCTCCTCCCGGAGGGGGAACATTCCGATGGAAAACAGCGGTGCTGGGGCTGCAGTCAGTTAACACTGAACCCCAGAATTCCCGAGGGCGTGGAGGGCCAAGGGCCGGCATGTGCAAGGGCCCCGCACCAGCCTCCTCTCCTCCCCCGTTTGCAGGAAGTTTAAAAGTCAGCGTCAGGATGACCGTGAGAAAGCTGTGGTCAGGAGGTCGGTAACAGTGAAGTTTGAAAAAGGGCCCATGTCCCTGATGTGGGGGCTCCGGGGTCCAGCGGCAAACGGTTCCAGAAAGCATTCTGGAGCGTTAGAGCGCAGTTTCATAGGTTTGTTAGAGAAAATGGAGGCGACAGAAAGCAAAAGCAGGCATAGAGCCTCCTGGGCAGGCGGGGCTGCAGTTTGATGTGAGATTCCTGCTTTTATAGCCCCCTTCAGCCTGAGGAAGGGCTGCTGACGGGAAGGTTTGCTTTTAAACCAAAGACCGGCCATGGCTACAGGTGAGACAGGAAGAGCAATTTCCCAGTTTAGTTCTAAAAGCCTCCAGCGGAAAGAAGTTTATGGTTCCTTCCTGGGGGCTGCTCCCCATCCTCCAGGTCTGTGTAGTAGCCTGTGGCATTCCGGTGGTCCCTGGTGGTCCCGGCTCCTCGTTGCAGTGATTACAGGAATCCTTAACCAGAGGATGTCAGCTTGGGCCTCTTGAGCCTCCGGTGCTCAGGACGGGGCCTGTCTGGTGTCCGCTGGCCACCGGCCCTTAGCCTTTTTGCACAAGAGTGGGTCAGATGGGCCTGCGGGGTGGGGAAAGATGTCTTTGGGACACCTTGTCCCCTGACCCAAACCCTTGAACTGATTCAATGGAAAGGAGCAGAAAACAGAGTGGTTGGTGTAAGGTTTTTCTGGGCTCCGCAAGGAGAAAAGCTCAATCAGACAAAAAATGTCGAATAGCCAGGGCTTTATTGGG
This sequence comes from Solenodon paradoxus, assembly GCA_004363575.1. Classification (NCBI taxonomy): domain Eukaryota; kingdom Metazoa; phylum Chordata; class Mammalia; order Eulipotyphla; family Solenodontidae; genus Solenodon; species Solenodon paradoxus. The sequence goes on along the minus strand of RJWH01007315.1, from coordinate 648 downwards.
GTTTGCACACCCGGGCGAAACTCCCAAGTCCGCAGAGGGCCGGGAAGTCGCGGGCTGGGAAGTCGCGCCCAGAACAAAGGGGGACCGGCTCTTTAAGCAGAGGAATTTCGTGGGCTTCCCATATGGCGATTGGGATTGGCCCTGTGAATCCAGGTGTGGGGGTTGCATCCCTTATTCCGACGTCATCCACCTTTTTCCCGGGCATGGCCGCTGCTGCTTTTGTCCCTGGGCCAGCCTAACAGTTGGGAGGGCTGTGAGGGCGGGAAGGGCTGTGTTTTTGAGGAAGGAGGGAGCCAGAGGAGGAAGAAGCACTTTATTATTGAGCTGTTCGCCCCCCCAGCTCCGGATAGCGAACCCCGGCCCTGGGCTGTGTGTGGGTTGCACCCCGACACAGGCTCAACACCTGACCAGCGGGACGCACTGAAAGCTGGATGGTTTGGCACATCCGTAAAGAAGTTGTCTCTCCTTTCCCGGCGCTTTTGCGGGAATGGTTCTCTGTCTGGCAGGGACCGTGCCCCACCAGTGCTGGGAAGCGGGGTGTTCAGCCCCTTCCAGCAGCGTTAGAGGTTCACTACAGGACTACAGCACAGGTGCCGCCGGAATGAAGACCAGCAGGCAGGCAGGCAGCAGGCAGGCAGCAGGCAGGCA
>RJWH01007314.1:0-41705 GCA_004363575.1 Solenodon paradoxus | reverse complement strand
TGCTTCTTCCCTTTTCCAATCTTCCATCCTGCCTAGCTTATTTCCTTAAAAAAAAAGAAAGAAAGAAAAGAAATCCTGTCACATCCTATAATGCAGATAAACTTCGAGGCTATTTTGCTAAATAAAATAAGCCAATCACAAAAAGATATTCTATGATTCCATTAATATTTAATTTTATATATAATATTTTATATATTTATAAGTATCTAAGGGAGGAGTGGGCAAAGTGAGTAAAGGTTATCAAAAGGTACAAACTTCCAGTTATAAGATAAAAAAGTTCTGGGGATGGATGATAACTATATTAACAATACTATATTGTATATTTGAAAGTTCCTAAAAGAGTAGATCTTAAAATTTTAATGTGTAGAATAAGTTACTACAATTAAAAAAATTATTTAACAAATAAAAAGAAAAGATAGAAAAGTTCATGTTGAGAGGCAGTCAAGAGGTGACCTGGCAGAACATGTTGGATCTCCCCTAAACAGATGAACTAAAATCAACTATTCATCAGATACACACAGCGTAGAAGGGCTGTCCTGGGGGCTGTGGACACTGCGGCTGCAATCACTTCCATAAGAGTAGGTGAAGACCTGGCGTTCTGAGCTGCATCACAAATTTGGGACTACCAGTCTCAGAGGGGGTAGACCATGGGAAGAACTGAGTAACCCAGCAGTGGCTCTGAGAGCAGTAGGGAGCCCACCCAGAAGGACCAGGACACAGAGCAGTGGGGGAAAGTCTCCGCACAGGGTGGAAGAGGACCAGCACCCCGGTGGTCTGAGCAGGAGCACCCCCTAAAGAAAATTACACAGGGTGCTGCCATAACTGGAAGGCAGGTAGGACAATTCCCCACCCCAACCCCTCCTACCATATCACTTGGAGTCACAGGACCCATGCACCAGAAGTCCTGGACCCAGGTTTAAAGGAAGAAGAGAGTCCCAGGAGGAAGGAACCTTCGAGGTTACCCCCAGGACTACCCTGTGGATGAAGGAAGAACTGTATCCGAGTTGCTGATTGTGGACCAGTGACAAAGTGGTCATTATTCTTCAGAGCTGTGATACTGGGGGAAAGCTTTGCACCCCACACACAAACTCCAAACCCATAAGCTAAACTTTTGGGTCCCAATGCAGGATCCACCTAAGAAAGCCAACAAACCCAAACAGTGGTGAAGAAATTCAGTGTCAAGAATTCCCAGTGGCCAAACCAAGATTCAGGCTTACTTGGTGAAAGTTAATACCCTACAAAAGGCCATCACTGAAGGGAAACCTAACCCATAGAAACATAAACAGAATGCTAAACAGAACAAAGATAACCAAATATATGCGAAATAATGGATCCAATTAAAACCCCTGGGGAAAATCTGAATATGACAGACTTGTGCAAACTACCTAAGGATGATTTTAGGGCAACCGTGATAAACATACTCATGGAAATCAAGACAACAATACAAAAAGAGAGAACAACAAATAAGAGAGAGAAGAAATGAAGCAAGATATCAAAAAAAATGAAGAACATGAGAGCTGAATGAAAGAACTCAATAGAGGGACTCAAGAGTAGGATGGATGAAGCCTCCAATGGAATCAGTGAGCTAGAGAATAGTGCAGGGGAATGCAGTCAGATCAGCAAAGAGAGAAAAAAGAATGAAAAGAAATGAAGACAGCATTCTCAACCTATAGGATAACATCAAAAAGAACAACATTTGTATCATAGGGGTCCCAAAAGGAGAAGAGAAAGAAAAAGGGGCGGAAACTGTATTTGAAGAAATAATAGCTGAGAACTTCCCTAACCTGAGGAATGAAGCAAGCCTCCAGACCCAGGAAGCTCAGTAACTACTAATAAAAGAAACCCAGACAGGCCTATAGCTAGACACATTATCATCAAAATGTCAAAAACACAAGATAAAGAATCTTAAAAGCAGCAAGAAAAAAACAAGTCACATACAATGGAGTCCCATACAATTCTCAGTAAATTCCTCAACAAAGTCTAGAGGACAGAAGGATATGGCATGATATATTCAAACTGCTGAAAAGATTTTCAACCTAGGATACTATACCCTGCGAGACACTCAAAACCAAAGGAATGATGAAATGATTTTCCAATAAGCAAAAGTTGAAAGAATTCATCACCACAAAAAACAGCTCTACAAACAATACTAAATAAAGTATGCTCTATAAAGTGTAAAAAAAAATCCCACTTAAAAACAGTATAAGACAGAAAACATAAAACGCGGGGAAGAGAGAATAAAAATGTGGATGGTTAGAATGAGTGTTAAGTCTAACCTGCTTTCAAATAAAAATAGGAAGTAAACACAGAATTCTTAATGCTAACCTCTGGGTCACCTCAAAATACATCGCCAGGGAAAAAGTAAAGAAGAAAACAAAAAGGGAAACCAACCAAAATACAATTACACCCAACGCACCTAAGAAAATAAAGAGAATAATAACAGATATCAGAACCCCTGTGATGTGGGAAAGACTTATAGCCTGAGATGCAATTTCAATATCCTAAAATGAATATAACATTATAAACAAAAGAAATCATAAAAGTATTATTTAAATAATTAATTAGAAGTAAATAATAAATATATTAATTTACTAACAAAAAATAGAAAAGTTCATACTCAAATAATTTCAGTAACATATTCTATTAAACTTTAATAAATAACATAATTCCTTCAGAAAACAAAACGTTAAAAGACACTCACCCAACTTATTTTAGCATGTTAGCATGACCCTGAGAGCAATCAAAGAATTACAAGTACAGACTCAAACCCTCATAAAAATAAACATCAAAATCTCTTAAAAACTACCAGCAAATCAAATCCATAAAAAACATAAAAGACATAAATCTCATGCCAAGTATAGTTGATCCCAGAATGGAAAGTTGGTTTAACATAATAAAATCCATCAATGCAATTTTCCATATTAAGAGAAAAAAAACATAAAATCATGCCAAGTGAAGCATGAAAAGAAATACTGAAAAAATCAACACCCACTATTAATAAATACAATCAGAAAAGAATGAGAGAAACTTTCTCAGTCTGATAGTTACTTATATAAAAAACTTGTAACAAATAGTATATTTAAGGGTGAAATACTGAACGTTATCCAATAAAGTAAGGAACAAGGTGAGGATGTCCACATCATAATGAAAGTCCTAGACAGAAAAAATAAACTATCAAATAAAGTAAAATTTACCTATGACGTCATCTGGACCCAAAGATTTTCTGTGTGGGAAGTTTTTAACTATTTCTTAGTTAAAAGAAATATTTCTTCAGCAAACAGTGAGATAATCAGTTTATAAATTCTATTTCTTCAACAAACAGTGAGATAATTCAGGTTATAAATTTTGGGGGGTAATCTTGGCTAGATTGTGTCTTTCCATGGATTTGTTCTTTTCATTTAAGTCAGGGGTCAGTAAATTTGTTCTGTAAAAGGTCTCACAGTAAACATTTCAGGCTTTTCTGGCAATTGTATCTCAAAACTACTCAACTCTGCCATTGTAACACAAATAAACACAGATAAATGTACACAAATAAGTATGTCTCTGTTTCAAAAAATATTATTCACAAAACATGTAGCAAGCTAAATTTGGTCCACAGATGAAACTTTTTGAACCATGGATCTAAGTTGTCGGATCTATTGGCATAAATTGTTCATAGTATAGTTATCCCTTCAGTGTCAAAAGACTAGTGATGTCATCCCTCTGATCCCTAATACTGGAAATTTTTGCCTTTTTGTCTAGATGTTTATCAATTTTATTGCTCACTTCAAAAATCAGAATTCGGTTTCATTTTCTCTGGGTTTTTTTCTGTTTTTCTGTTTGTTTTTGACAGACTGAGCATCTTTAGGCTTTTTTTGTTTACTTTGGTTTTAATTTACTCGTCAAATTTTTCTTTGGCTTTAATTTACTCTTCTAACTTTTCTTTTTTTTTTAAGGAAAAAAATCAAGACGTGTACCCAGGTCCTTGATTTGTACGTACATGGACTGTGTTCCTTTAAAGGTGGCAGGCCTAACTGCTACTCTACCAGGGCACAGCACGCTCTTCTAATTTTTCAATGTGAAGTTCACATTATTTATGAGACCTTTCTTCTTTTCTAAATTAAGCATTTAATAGTATAAAATTCTTTCTCACCACTGCTTTAGCTACATTTCTCAATGCTGCTATGTTTTCATTTTCATTCAACTAAAAATATTTCTAATTCATCTCATGATTTCTTTTTTTGACTTGGGTTATAAAAAATTTGTCACGTTGTCTCTCTCGCTCTCACTATTGCTCTCACTCATCTTTAATCACATTCTTCTCTCAAATATTATATTACCTCATGTATATCAAACTAAACCTACAATAGTATACTTTCTCTCCCTTCTCTCTGGCTAGCATCATATTTTATCAATTCCATAAGTGATTGTTAATATTTTTTCTTTAATCAGTCAGGAATCTTTAAAGATCTTTTTTAAATTAAAAGTTTTATTATATATATGTTATATACATAATTATACATATTTATCATTTCTAGTATGCACTACTTCCTTGTGAACACCTAAATTCTCATTTAGTACCATTTTCCTTTTGGCAGATGCTGCCTTAGGATGTCTTTTAGTGGTCAGCTTACAATTAATTCCTCAGCTTTTGTCTATTTGAAAAGAGTATCAGTTCGCCCTTATTGTTTTTAAAGGTATTGTATGCATACAATTCTAAGTTGAAGGGTTCCCCATCTCCACACAAGTACTTTAAGAGAGCCAAATTTTGCCTCGTTAGCATAGTTTCATGGGCACTCTTTATCACTGCTTTTCAGGAGCTTGGTAATAATGTATCTTGTATTTTTCATGTTTCACCTGCTTAGTGTTCATTGAATAGTTTTGATTTGTGAATTACAGCTTCTGTAAAATTTGGAAAAATTTTGGTCAGTGTATTTCTGCACTCTCTGAAAAGATTAAACGATGTTCTACCATAGGTAACCGAAGTGCTACGGTTTGGGGAGGAGGAAGGCATTGTTTATCTCCATGTGCTTATTTTGGATATTTTCTAATAATATATCTTCCCATTAACTAATCTTTCCCTCTGTGTTTTTTCTATCTTTTTTTTTTTAAGAATCACTCCACTTAACTTTATTTCATCGTTCATCTTGGCCGCTCCCACCGATGCCAGACACAAACCCGACCCTGGGATGTATCTGACTGTGCCCAATCCCTACCTCCTCCAGGGTGCACCTCCCTCTGCCGTTTCTAATCAACTGTTGACTCCATCATATATTTTCATTTTATCATTTCGGATATTGCAGTTCTCATTTCTAGAATGAGATTTGGGGGTTTTTTTAATATCTTGCATTTTTCACTTCATCATGTTCCTGTTTTCTAAACATATGGAATGTATTCATAATAGCTGTTTTAATATCCTTTCTGTGAATTCTTATCTTTTTCATTTCATTTCAGAGAAAGTTTCTAGTGATGGATTTTTCTTCTGGTTAATGGTTATATTTGCCTCCTTTGCATGCTGGCAATCATTTGTTGGATGCCAGACATTGTGAGTTTTATGGTGGTACCAGACTGTGTTGTGTTAAGTTAAAGAATGTTGGCTTTTGCTATTAGACAGTTACTGGATACCAGTTTGATCCTTCTGGAGCTTGCTTTTTGTCTAGAATTGTCAAGAGTCTGAAATTCTACTTCCAAGCTAACATATTAACCTGTCGAGTTTCATGAAACTAGCTGAAGATTCAAAGTCCTGGATCAAAGGCAAAGAGCATTATTATTCAGAGCACAGTAAACAAGTACAATGAACTGAACATTTGTGTTCCCCAAAATTCTTATATTGATTCCTAGTCCCTCATGTAATGGCCTTTTGGGAAGTGATTAGACCAGAGGACCCATGAATGGAATGAGTGCCCTTATGATAAAAGATGCCACAGAGCTCCCTATCCGCTTCTACCATGTGAAGTCACAGTGAGGAGGCAGCAAGTCTAGACATTTTATCAGCTAGCATCTTGATCTCAGACTTCTCAACCTTCAGAATCATAAGAAATAAATTGCTGTTATTTGTAAGCTATCCAGTTTGTGATACTTTTGCTATAGCAGACCAAATGGACTAAGACAATTAGATTCCTGTTGGGGATTTTTTGCCTCCTAAATCTCACAAGATATCTGCTTTGACAGAGCAGACTGGATGCTGTGCAACCAGTGGGTCTGTATGACAGCTGAATAATCCTAAATTAGAGAATCTAAATTTCTATTTTATAGAGCAAGCAATACTACTCTTCGTCATAGAGAGAGACATCATTGTAATGGACAATAAAGAAGACCTGGCCCCAGAAAACGGTCATTTCTATAGTCTCAAGCTGTTCGCTATACAAATATCCTTGACGATCAGAACAGACAGTTAGTACCTCTATTCGTAAGGCATGCATATCTTAGAGCATTTTCACCCACCATTTTAAAACTTTATTGGAGCTTTATATAAGTCTAGGTCCACTTCTGAGGCAATAATCTCAGAACCTTAAATAAAAAATCCCGCATATTGGGAGATCTTGCCACTTTGGCCAATGAATGACAAGACTACTGCCAGCCCTATGTGGGCTCCTACTCCTCTGCCCTGTTCCATGTTAGTACTTAACCACAGACTTGAATTGATGCCTCTGTAGTTATCTAGAGCTGTTTCCCTGGACAGCTCTCTTCTCTCCAGTACTCTGACCTGCAAATTTTACCTGCTTTGGTCTTCCTAAACTTCAAACTCTTTCCTAAGCTCAGTGACACTGCTAGGCTCTGTCTGGGTTCTCCCTTTCTGGACTGTACCCTGGATTTTCTCTCCACACAGTCAGCAGGGGAAATTGTAGAGTTTGCCTTATTAATTTTCCTCTCAAGAATCACTGACTTGTACTGCCTATTTTTCAGCATCTAAGAACCACTGTTTCACATATTTTGCACAGTTTTCTAAAAGAGATAAAAAGTGAGAGGAAACAAAGCAGTTCTGTTAAACCATCATGACTAAAAGCCTAAGTCTAAAATAAAGAAGTGACAGCCAAAACAAATTTAGTCAGATTATAGGACATAAGGTCAAAATGCAAAATTCTACGAATTACCAGCAAACCATTGTAAAATAAATTTTTCACCAAAATTTCATTTAAGAAAGCATCAAAAAGTAAATGGGTGCAACCTTAGTAGCTGGGTCAACTGCCTCCAAAGGAATGCAAGGCCACATGCCCCTGTGAGCCCAGTGGGGTGGGGCCAGAGGTGAGGGGGTAGGATCAGTGTGAGCATCTAAAATGAAAATAAAATGAAATGCCTCTTCCTCAAAAATAAAAAAATAAAGAAAACAAAAAGAATAAATAAAGTCACACCCTGGTAGAGCAGTAGTTGAGTTTACTGCCTCTGGCCAGGAGTAGTCCACATACATCCATCCCAAGGATCTAGGTTCACATCCTGGGGCTGGGGGGAACAACCAAGATGCACAACTAAAATAAAAAAATGAAAATGCTTCTTCCTGTCTCTTCTGGATTGTTGACTACCTGTCTTCATTACTGTCTGCACCATTTCTTTAAAAAAAAAAAATAAAGTACTTGAGTAACAAAAAAGTATGTGACAACTCTAAACTGAAAAACTGTAAGACACTGCTGAAAAAAATCAGATAGGATCTAATAAGTAGTCATAGCATATCCACGAATTGTCAAATTCAACATGTAGGATATCAATTTTCCCTAAATATATCTTCAGATTCACACTAATTCCAATTAAAATACCAGCAAAATTTTTAAATAAAAATTGACAGACTGATTCTAAAATATTTGTAGAAATACAAAACAAAAAAGCTCTTGAAAAAAACAAGGAATATTTATACTACTTTACTTCAAGACTTCCTATAAAACTTGAGGAATCAAAACAGTGTATTATTGGCATAATTAACTAAGAGATCAATGGAACAGAATTAATCGAATCACATGGATACAATCAACTGATTTTTAATAAAATTCCAAAAAAATTTAAGAAAGAAGTAATATCAACAACTATTACTGAAAAAACCATATATTGACATGGGGAAAAAAAGTTAATCTTGACCCTGACTCTACTTCAACTAAACACAAAGATTAATTCAAAAAAGATTAGAGGTCTAAAAGCTAAACTGTTAAGTTTCTTAGAAGAAAATATAAACACAACTTAAGTGTCCATCAAAAGAACACATAAACAATGTGTCACCTGCTTTGAGTCAAACAGACTTACCTTGTCTCTAATTGCCATGATGAGACTTCTAGGTGAAAACTAAACACCCTGATACAGCAGTTCAGCAACTATAAAGAAAAACTAAACATCTTCTGATCATGACAATAGACCCCCACATTGCAGTCTTCTGGCTGTAGATTTCTGCCCACCAATCATGGACATACAGATAAAAAATTAAGAACCAATCCAAAAAGTTTCATTAGAAATGGCTAATGGCATGCCCTGGTAGAGTAGCAGTTTAATCGGCTGCCTTCGGCTGAGAGTACAGGCCACATATCCCAAGGACCCTGTTTCCAGGGAGGGTTAAAGGGTGTGGCAGGGAGGGTGTGGAGACAAGATGAAGAACTAAATAAAGTGCTTCTTCCCTGTCTGCTTGCCTTCATTCCTGCCTGCATCTCTCCTTTAAAAAAGAAATGGCTTAAAATCAAACCATGTCCCTGCCTAATTCTTTAAAATTTCCACATAACCTGACTGAGAGTACCGACCTTGGGACTGCCCTTTGGTTGCACACTCCCATTGTGATTCTAATTCTTGAATAAATGCCTTCCTGATTATATTACAGCCTGATTACTTCTCTCAGGTCAACAAGAAATGGATTACTCATATAGCATACTGTCCAGCAAAAAAATTAGCAAAACAAAAAGGCTGCTCCCAATATATTAACAACAGAATTCCAGAGCTACATGGTGTGAAAGAAGCCAGATAGATAATGACACAGTGTATGACTCAAGTTTATAGCTGAATCTATAAACTACAAAACTATTGTTTTATAATTCCTAGAACATGGGCAAAAAATGATCTATGGTAAAAATTTCAGAGCAATAGCTGTGTCTAAGGCCAGTGGAAATTATTGGAAGGGAATATGAGGAAATTTTATTGGATGATTTCTACTAAATCTTGATTACATAGTGGTCACAGTTATGAATGTCAAAAATTTATTGAACTGTATGCTTAAGAACTTTGTCCTCATGATGTTGTTACCTCAACAATAGCAAAAAATAGAACTTTAAGCAAATATAAGCTCTAGAAGATTGTTTTTACACAATGATATGGTTTATCAGTTACATAACTATTACATGAGTTTTTTAGATATAAACAACTATACAAATATATTGGGTATCATGGGAGCCTAGTTCCTCACTCCTGAAAAATAGATTTCCTGTTTGCTGAGAGAGAATAAAGTATTGACACATAAAGAACAATAATCTAATCAGAGCTTAAGTTTCTCAAAACCTTTCTCTACTACAAAGAAACAGGCCATGTTAGAGGATTGACTCATTCTACGATAAGAAAAGGACAAGATAAACATGGAACACCTATGTGCCCGAAAGGAAAGAATTGCTGGAAAACTGATGGACATTTCCAAAGGACAAAGGAGTCACCATAAAGAGGCTCCTACTGACAATTCAAGAGGTGGCCCACACCCTCCACCAATTTTCTTTTACTTCATCAGTGGGCTGCAGGTTCCTGTGGGACAGGAACCACACCCTTATCAGAGGTCTGAATCTCTAGCCCTGTGGTTGAGGAAGGGAGCACTTCCTTTAAGTTTCTAAGTTGCTTCCTTGTTGAAACTCTTCTTCAGTCCTAGGAGGTGGCAATTGCTTCTTGTACTTGCTGCTTCTGTGTAAGTTCTGTTCAACTTGAGTCCTTTTTTACCCCAACTCCCTTTTGCTAATTTTTATTAGAAAATAATTTTTTTAAGTTTTCTTTAAAATCACAAATGTAGTATCTCTTCTGACTAGATCAATAGAACACTTCTCTCCTATTCCTATTAAAAAATGCATACCCAAATAGGATCATGAGGAAATATCAGACAAGCCCAAAGTCTTATACAAAGTGAGAGATACTTGACAAAATAAGTTATCTTAATAAGTAACCTGAAAATAGTTTAAAGTTGAAATCTGCTTCAAGATGGCAAATTGAATATGCATTGCATAAGAGGACTAAGAAATTACAAAACAAATTTCAAAAGATTCCTGAGCAGATCAGAAACTGCAAGCAGGTAGGATGTATTTGACAGTGAAACCAGAGCAAAACCTGTAACACAGAATTCATACTGAATAAAGCTGTTGAGAGGCTAAATAAAGACTTTCCCAGCAAAGCTCCCAACTCAGAGTCAACAAAAGTAAATTAATTGAAGCAAGAACTCAGAACAGCTAGATGTCAAGCACCTTATCCCCATAGGCTTATACAAATAGGAGGCAATCTCAGCATTTGATATTAGGAGAGAACTAGAATTGCTTTCTAAACAAAATGAACAATTTACTTTATATGAGGGAGTAGGGTGTGGGTGTGGCAACAGTGTGGGAGGTGTCCTCCTTAAAGAGAAGGCCAGAGAGAGGCAGAGTAAAAAGGCAAAAAGATCTTCTAGCTTCAACTTTGCTCCTGCCATGAACCTTTGGATCAGTTCTCTAAGGCAGGATTTTCAAAACAGAAAATTCCCAAATGGGTACTGCGACCTGAAAAGCAGAGAGGTGACCCAGGTTATTTGTAACTAGATGGAAAGAGAAGATCTCCCACGGAAGACGCAGAAGACAAGTTATCCAACCTACCCAATTGTATTTTTGGCCCTTTCTCCACTTTCAAATATGCACACTTCCCTCCCTCTAGACCAATTGCTACTCTAGGTAAAAACCAAGAGCAAGATTTCTGAAATCAAAACTTGAATTCACCAACAAATGAACATCAATTCTAGAATGAAAGTTCATTTTAACAGGGATCTTTGCCTTTTTTCTCTGTCGTATCCTCAAAACCCATATAGCAGTGTAATTGCTCAGTAAATATTTGTTGAATAAACGGATAGAGTCAAAAACTATTGGAATTGTTAAGTAGCAATCGATATAGTATTACGCAGCCATTAAAAGTTTGTTTGTAAAACTAAGAATATGGAAAAATAGTTGATATATTAATTTTTAAAGGAAACGATTAAAATGTTCATAAAGGAAATAAACAACCTCTTGGTGGGCTTATGGATGTGTTTCGTTACCACCTGTGTTTTCTAGCATCAGACTACTTTTGTTACTAGAAACAAAAATTCTCATTTAATTTTCTTATTTTTTCTTGAGGACACATCTAAATACAAGCCAGACATGATTACCACTTCACCTAAACTTAGTGTACCAACTAATAAACAATTGCAGGACCCCATCTAGTGGGTAAATGTAGTGATTGGGAGCGTGGACTCAGAAGACTGTAAAATCATCTGATGCCTAAAATGGAGTTTCAATACTGACTCCAAAACTTAATAGTTGTGGAACTCAGGACAAGTTAGTTTGCTTCTATCTGTTTTGTTACTCATCTGTAAAATTGGGATATTTCTTCATTAAGGTTGGTACGAAGATTGTGAATTAGTAGCGCTTAAAACAGTGCCGGGGACCATAAAAGCAGGAAAATGTTAGCTTTTATTATTATTGAATTTAAAATACTGACTCTGATCTGAAGAAGAAACAAAACCCAATCGCTATCAGTGAAGCGAGACAGAAGCACGCAGGCAACAAGGCAGTCAAAAGCAGAATGAAATCAAGCTAAACCCAGAAATAAGCAATAAGCCAGCCCTCTGAGGATGGAGAGGGTAATTCTAAAGAGTGAACGCAGCAAAAGAGAGGCGCAAAAGCCTTTGAAATGAGTACTAAGAACGAACAGGACCTCAGCAGTTAATAACAAATGAGGTAAACTGCAAAGGATCTTAGCAAAGGTCGAAACAAAACAAAACGTGAAATTCAGTTGCTCGTTGACCGAAACACCAGAAATGCAAACAGGATGGAGTAAACAGGTGATGCAAGAGTGGTCGCAGAGTATTTATCACGCAAAATGCGGCTTGGGAGGAGCGTGCCAAAGGTGACAACAGTAACAACAACCACAAGGTACTAACGGTACTAAACTGTAGAAAGGAAATGAACAAAGGCGAAGTGAGCCAGGTTGTTCACGACCCAATCGTTCTCCGCTATCTTCTAGGTGCTGTCAACCAAGATAGCGCCACTCGGGTCCCGCAGACGGCGAAACAGCGACTCTCGCAGGCGAGGAACGGTACCGGAAAACATCCGTGAGGGAGCGCGGCAGCCCTTCCAAAGCCTAGAAAGCTAGCGCTCCTTTCCGTCACTTCCGCCGCCCGCCCTTCCCCAGTGAAACCGGACCTACCAGAGAGCGGCCTGCGTGCGCGACTGCGCGAGTCCCCACGTGAAGGGAATCGCCTACCGCCATATGCATTAGGACGGGGAGGCGGGACGCTGCAACTCCATTGGTAGAAAGGCGACTCAAAGAGGCGGTACTAAGCTTGAAACTCTCGGTAGTGATTAGCGCTGATGGTACAAAGGCGGAGCTAAACGCCGCAGGATATTGGCCAATCAGTGCCTGGAATTATCAGGGAACTCTCAAGGGGGAAAAGGGGTGAAATGTTCTTTGGTCACGTGCCGCGGGATCTAGTGGGAGGAGCAGTAGCCCAGCGGCCGCCTGGCGCTTCCTGTTTCCGGTTCCCGGAGTGGAGCGCAGCGAGGCGCCTGGGAGAACGCTGGCGTCTGACACTGGCCCTGGGACTGGGGTCTGCGGCTGGGCCCTTGCTGGCCCTGTCTTTCAGCCCCCGACGGGTGTTCGCCCGGGGATTCTGAGCTCTGGCTACGCGCTTTCCTCGTGACACGTGAGTATGAAGAGCGAGGAGGAGGAGAGGAGCCTCAGAGCTAGCAGATCTCGGCGCTGTCTCCCTGGCTCAGGATTCAAACCCAGAAGAACCCTCTAAGGTGCCCCCTAGGGCAGAATGGGGGCGGGGTCGTTAAAGCCTCGGTTCAGAGTCCCGAAAGGAGTGAGGGCGAAAAACCTCCTGGAGGAGAATTTACGTGTTTGGGGTGGCGAGGAAAGGGAGGTCCCACGGTTTGGAATCTGGCTGTGTTGTTACTGGTTTCTGTAAAAGGGAGCGTGGCTGAATCGTGGAGAGACTTAACGTAGCATCCTGTGGAGAGGATATGGTGGCCCCAAGAAAGTTAGGAAATTAGAGTGAACGAGAATTTCTGGAACCCTGGAAAAGGTTTGAGGGGCATGCATGTATGGTGCGAAGAGTAGCAAAAAGAGGGATTATCGTTGTGTTCCCCATTGTAGGGAGCTTCCACACTTGGACAGAAGCTTTTCAGCTTTGGGCCCTTTTTAGCTAATTAGAACTACTTCTAAAAGTATAGGCTATTGGACACAGGAGGTGAGGGTTATTACATCAGAAATGAACCAGAGAGAAAAAAGTAGAAATTCTGCTGAAAAAAGAAAAAACCCATGGCCAGTCTTGAAGTGAGAAAGTGAATGGTAGAGGCTCAGTGATTTAAAACTGGTTCCCAGTTCTTAGCTTAATCATTGATCATCTCAATGAAGGAAAACTTCTCAGAGTTACAAAATAGACTTACCGCTATAGAGTAAGAAAGTTAAACGGGTTTTTTTTTTTTTTTTTCAAGAGCATGGAGTCCTGCCCCTTGTTTCCAAAGTATCTAGACAAAATCTTGCACCTTGAAAACCTAATTGTAGTACACTAAAAAGGAACTACACAGCCTTTGCATTTCATACTTTTCTTAGTGCATTGTTGCATCCCTGTATTTGAAATTTTCCAGCAAATATCTTTATGCCATGAATGGTCCAAATTGCCCCACTAACTTTATACACGTTTAAAACTTGTATAATCTAGGGCAAGTAACTTAACCTCTATAAGGTTATCCTTACATCCTCATCTGTAAAATGTGAGACTTTTTACCTACTTTTTTGGGATGTGAAGTTCAGTGAACATAATCTAGATAAAGCTCTTCGAGGATATGCTACCGAATCAAAGAGAAACGGTTCAAACAAAAAAAGAATATGAATTTATTCTCACCCTAACTTTGAACCAGTAAGCAAATTAAAGATGGTCCCATTCAACTAATGCTGACTGCAAGATAGTTAACCCTCTTTCCTTCTCAAATTTTCTGAGGTTCTTTGTTCTAATTTGGGAAAAGAAATCAACTGTTCACGGATAAAAAACTCACTTTGAGGCCAAAGAACACAACCTGTGTGAGCATTCCTCCAGAAAACTCCTGGGGAAAAAATATATCTTCAGAGACAGAATGTTGAAATTTTAAATTATTCTTGCTAAATTCATCTAATAAAAGGAGTCTGTTTTCTTTTTAGTAATTCAACCTATCAAATTCTGTGTTGAGCATTTAGTTTATTTAGGGAAGGTAGGAACTTGAGGTCTGAGTTCTTTATTCCATATCCTGTTCAGCCAACTGTGTGAGAAGTCACTTCCTCCTTTATTTCTTACTTTGTCAAACAGAAAGCAAAGCTTTAGCTGCTTATTCTCATACCCCCAAAAAATTAACATGAAAGGATACATACATGTGGTGGTTAAGTGTAGATGTTGAGCTCTAGAGCCAGACTTTCTGGTTCACTCCACTGTGTCTCAGTTTTCTCATCTGTAAAATAGAAGAAATAATTGTACTTACTGCATAGGTTGTTGTGAGAATTGGTGTACATTAACTATGGCCTGGTACAGTGCCTGGCAGAGGGCAAGCACTCTTTCCAGTGGTTGTGGTTTTAGTGCCTTAAATGTATTATATGACCTCTCACACCTTATAACTGATCATATTTATTTTGTGGAAGTGCTTTATAAATACAACTATAAGGAGTTAGTATTTGGAATACACAGGGAGACAACTTCCCAAGCATTTGTTAGGAAAACAGGTCAAATGTAAGTTTGTTTAGTGGAATGGAGAAAATTCACTGAGGGCTCAGAAATTCCATTTTCCCATCTTTAAACTTCTTAGTACCCATTAAATTCTACCTATTTCAAGCTTAATACTCTAAAAATGTAATATAGTCAGTGGACCAACATGAAAAAAATTAAAGGACTTTTAAGGATTATTTAAACCAAAGTTAAGTCTTGTGTGTACGCATTTTATTATAAGTGAGCAAAGTTTGGAAGAATTAAATCTCTGTGTCTGGAAATTAACAAATGTAATGAAATTTACCATTAGTGATGGCTGAAAGGAGCATAATGGACCCAAGTGCAGTCTTTCTGCAAAGGTAAATCAGTGTGTACTGGGTATGAAGATGGATTAGAGATAATGAGGTGAGAAGAGGAAGCCATATGTTTCCATTTCTGGAGTAGTAAAGACATAAGGTGAATTGGACTTATTAAGTTTTAAGGTGACTTGGTGATTCCCAAAATAGAAAGATAAGAGGACATCTAGAAACCCTTGAGATTTGTGACTTATAAAGCCTGGGGTGAGTTTTGGGAGATATCTTCAAATCACTCACTTTGAGTAAGTGAATTTTCTTCTCCCTATAATCTAAATCATTGATTTTTTTCAAATAAATAAGACATTAGATAGATGTCAAATTTTAAGTGCTATACCTGTGTATCTGTTAGCATTCTTATGGTGAATATGAACAAAAACTGTTGGATGCCTCCTACATTTTGATATGAGAAGTTAAGGCCTGAAGTATTCAAATATCTTTATTTTACATCTCTCCTAATTACTTTCAACCAAACTTTTCCAAGTGCTAGGTTGTAATTTGAGTGTTTTTTTAGGGGAGGTCAGTGGTTTAAGCAGTGTTTACGACTAGTTTTAAACTTTAAATAATGACCTATCTCAGTTTCACTTTTGAGCAAACTATAGAGAGAAAAGGATATCTCTACCTAGGCTGTCATAATTCATTGTTTTTTATTCTTCCCTTTCTCCTTTCCCTCTTCTCACCCCTGTAATTGGTTCTCAAGGATTTACCTATGAATTACTGAAAGTTATATATGAGTTTCCTGATGCAAGCGTTCTTGGCATAGAGATAGTAAAACATGCAACTATTTGTTGCACATGCCAGGGAATCTTATCTTTCTGTATAATCAAAAGTACCGTTCATTTATTACATAATCATGTCTTTGAGCTCTTTCCTTTCTCTCCTGATTTTCTCACCCTTACCCAACACATACTTTCTTCCAAAAGAATGTTCCCCTTCTACAACTGCTGGAGGACTGAAGTGCTGCTGCTTCTCCTGGCTGTGGCAGCACGAGAATCCTGGCAAACAGAAGAAATAGACTGTGACCTGGTAGGAGATAAAGGTCAAGAGTCAAACCAAGAGCTGGCTCTGCTGAAGAGACTGAAACCACTGTATAACAAAAGGTAAATGAGCAGAACATTGGGGTTGGAGAAAATAACTTTATTAAAGCATCTTTTCCTCTTAGTGATTTTCTCTCATTATTACTGAATATAGAGGAATTATGTCTATAATAACCTCTAGAAGAGGAGTTTAAGCTGAACTTTAAAAATATTAATCTTAGAATGATGTCTAATATTTTGCTTGCTTTTATAATATAGAGCAAATTCTTAAGCCAGTTTTTCAGTAGCAGTTTGCAGTTCTCTTTTGCAGAAGAGTAGCCGTTTTCAGGACTGGATCCAAGAGGCCGGCTTATATAGGAATTGAAGAGCATTATAGTCATGTGTTGCTTTACAACAGGGGTACATTCCTAGAAATGTTGGGCAATTTTGTCATTGTGCAAATGTCAGTAGTATGTTATTCTTCAAATAGTAATCTCTATTTCACTGGCATAACAATTTCAGAGAGCATAGATCTTGGAAAGCGAGCTCCCATGGTACATTGACAGTGTGTGCTGTCACTAGACAACAGGAATTTTTGAACCACCATGTCTCTGTGGTCCATAGTTGATCAAACATCATTGTGTGGTACATGATTGTACTTGATCCCGCCATTGTATTGTATTGGATAAACTTATTTAGGCTAATACATGTCATAATCATAAGTATTACCAGTTTTCAGGTATATAAATCGGCAGGTGATCTTTTAGGAACAAAGGAGTATCCCATGAACATAGACCCTTATTCATGGGGAATTAGTGGCAAACAGTTTAGCATAGTCTAGAGCTTTCTCTAAGAAATATCTAGACTATCTAGCTGTCTTGGGTGGTATTGTAATCAGTCTTCATCAACAGGATGGTCTGTCAGGATTTGTGGATATCTTTATTCAGCAAGTATGTCTCATAATTCAGTAACTATTATTCACTATTATATTTCGCTATTATATCAGGTAAGTAAATTAAGCATTCCTGTTGTTGAAGGCAGAGAGTAGTCTGCTCTTTCTGAAGCTAATAGACGGTCAGTAACTCTCTTCTTCCTTCTTGCTTCTTACAGCTTTGAGAGCACCGTGGGCCAGGGCCCAGAGAGTTATAGCTACCTGTTCAGGATGTGCAGGGAAGCTAGCAACCACACCTCCAGGGCAGGCCTGGTGCAGATCAACAAAAACACCGGCAAGGAAACCGTGGTAGGGAGATTCAACGAGACTCATGTCTTCAATGGAAGTAAGACTCTCCCTTATTGACTGATTCATCCTCAGTCACCCCTCTGACAATCCCATATGTTTCAGCCTCTTCTAGTCTCTTCAGTATATCATATGTATATGTGGTTCAGCACAACTGAGGTTATATACCACAGGATACCTAGTTCCACAGTGCCTCTAGAACTAAGGCTCAGAACACTTAAATTTTTGTTTTAATGTTAGTTTATAAAAAAATATATATGTGTATATATATATATATATATATATATATATATATATATATATATATATATGCGCAAAGTAGATTCTAGGTAAAATTCACCAAAATCGTTTTTATGCTAGACTTGAATAACCACCACCATTTCTCACTAAACTTTGCTAATTAAATTTTAAGAGATCAAGCTATTTTGCAAACTAGCCTACAAAAATTTCTCTGCTAACTTGAGCTTGGTGATACTTCTCAAAAGTCATCAAACCATATGCTGGAAAGGACCATGGGAGCACCTGTGGTCTAATTCCCTTAAGCAAATAAGGAACTAAATTATCCAGTGCAGATATTTGTACCTCTAAATAATTAAAAAATTGTATAAAGAGCTTTGGGCAAATAGTCAGAAAACTGGATTTTTGACCCAGCTCATACTTACTTGTCCTCTGACTTTGAAAAAACATCTCAGCCTTTTGACTGTGTTTTCTCATATGCAAAATTGGAAGTAGAATCTTTACCTTATTCACCTTACATAATAGTTGAATCTAATGTTTTGCAAAAGAAATTTGAACACAGTAAATACTGGAGAAGAGCCTTCCAATCTTAAAAATCCACTTTAAATTTGTGACTAATTTTAAATCTAAACACATTTTTCCTTGCTACCCAGTAATTGTATGGAACCTCTTCTTTTGATGTAAGCAGGTGTTCAGAAAGTGTGAATCATTGTTAAGGCATACTTAATGGACTGTAATTGTTTTGCACTCTGTTCCCTGCCTTTAACATGGACAGTTAAAATTATTCTATTATGAATTTGATTCTTAGTAAGTTAATACAAAAATAATTTTAAAGAAGCAAGATCTGGCATGGTATTTCTGGTATACAGAGCTCATAATGATGAGGGTTATTTTAATTAAAATCAAGTTTTCACTGAGCTCAAATCCACTCGATCCCAACCCTAGGTATGCCTCTGCTTATCCCCACCCAATAGCTCCATTTTCCTTGTCCTTCCTTAGGTAATTGGATCATGCTGATCTATAAAGGGGGTGACGAATATGACAACCACTGTGGCATGGAGCAGCGTCGTGCAGTGGTGATGATCTCCTGCAATCGACACACCCTAGCGGTGAGGCACCCAGGGGCGTTTGAGCCTAGAGAAGAAATGAAAGGACTGACCTGAGGTGGGAGAGATCTTCCAGCGGGGAAAGATACATTGGAATGGATAAGAGAAAACTAGTTCAGTGTTTCCCTGCCATAAACACCCATCTTCCAGAATACATGGAAAATAGGTTATTGAACCAGAAAGAGCAAATGATTTGTGGGGGTTTTCTCTTTGCAGATAGGAGACAACAGAAAACACTTTACCACATCAATGTTGTATTCTATCCTCTTATCAGGACAATTTTAACCTTGTGTTGGAGGAGCGAAATAAAGTTCAAGATTGTTTCTACCTCTTTGAGATGGATAGCAGCCTAGCCTGTTCCCCAGAGATCTCTCATCTCAGTGTGGGTTCTATCTTATTAGTCACGTGAGTACTTTTTTCCCTTATCAGACCAAGCCTCCCTTCTCTTTTGAATTACTTGGTAGTAAATGGGCACAAACTGTGTACACACGTATGTTTGTATTCCATAGTGGGGCGAGAGGAGGGGACATTTAAACCCTTGAAATTCTGACTGTAAGTTTAAAAAATGAGATTTCATGTTGCCCCAGTAAATATTTGTATTTGGGGGTGCTTCTCTCCCCCTCTCTGAAGTCTGGACATACTTACTACACTCTACCTACAGTAGATGACTAGAGCTTGGAGGAAAATTGAATCATCTAGCTAGTGGGGACTATTTTTGACTGTCAGATTCACACACTGTGTCATAGTTTTCCTGAGCCTTTTGCTTTTCTCAGACTGATGACATTCTAATTGGTTTTCTAAGGAAGCTACTGGCCCTCTTTTTCATACCCCCACCCTTTGTTTTGTTTTTAATGGAATAGTTTAGAAAGCAGCTAACAATGAACAGAGATTATCCTTTTGTGTCTGAATATTACTATTTATTGGTTTTTTAGTATAAGATACCCTTTTTCTTCAACAGGTTTGCATCACTGGTTGCTGTCTATATCATCGGGGGGTTCTTATACCAGCGATTGGTGGTAGGAGCCAAGGGAATGGAGCAGTTTCCCCACTTAGCCTTCTGGCAGGATCTTGGCAACCTGGTAGCAGTAAGTAACAGGGCAACTGGCTGAGCGCATACATGGTTAGGTGACCAACCATCCTGGTTTGCCCAAACCTAGAGTTTTCCTGATGTATAAGGACTTTGGATGTCAAACTGCAAACATCCCTGCAAACTGAGTTGGTTGCCCTAATAGAAAGTAATAAGTAGCACAGCATCAGATTGTCTGGCCTTTGCTAAAGTTTGACTAGAAGAGGAATGCTGGTTAGATTTAGGAGTTTAATATACTATTAAGGGGCCTACATGGGGAAAAAAAGTGAGACTTAATTGGAATTTTTCCCCAAAATTCAGTTTGGAGCTTATAAATTTTCTGTTTGTCATCTCAAGAAAACTAGTTCTTGTCACATTCTTAGACTGTGAATATACTTTGCCTTACCCTAAATCATTTATTCCATATTTTCATTTCCTTCCTTTGCTTTTCTCCCTACAGGATGGTTGTGACTTTGTATGCCGTTCTAAACCCCGAAATGTGCCTGCTGCTTATCGTGGTGTAGGGGATGATCAGCTGGGGGAGGAGTCAGAAGAAAGGGATGATCATTTATTACCAATGTGATTGCACTTTGTCTCTGCTTCTTCAGTCCCCAAACCAAAGCATACTCAAGCCAGATTTCTTAAGCAGTCTTTCATCTCACTCTTAATACTGCTCTTGCTTTCCAATTTGCTTTTGGTTTGCATCCTCTTCTTTTCTAGTAGAAATGCCTTCCCTTTGTTTCCTATTTTCTGTTTTTCCACTAGGGAGGTACAGTTGTAGGACAGAGGTAATATAATAGGGCCTGTGACAAGAGGCTACTTCACTCTCTTGCTATCAGAAGGTACAAGATAGTTACAGTGAGCAAAAGGGTATGGCAGACTCCCTGGTCATTTTTTAATACATTTTTGCAAGTTTTTGAGACACTGGATTTCTTTAATTAAAGAGCAAAGAAACATTATTTATACAAGGTTTGACTGCTTTCATGTTACTGTGTACCTACAGTAGTCTCCATGAGAATGTGGATGTAATTCCTTGCTACTTGGAACTACTTTGCAGTGATTATATGGTAATCCAAGTACTGCCATTTGATCTAAGCCTAGAGATACAGACTGGCATCTTTTGTTGGCATTGGAATGACTTTATGGCCAAAATTGGGCTCTGGATTGTGATCTTGTGGTTATTTGCACATACGTAGCCAAGATGCCTAATCTAGAAGTCCAGTCAATTAGAAAGGGAACTTGGAGCTGACCTGTGCTACAGGTGTCCCACAAAAAGGAACAGTTTGCTTTGTAACAGGATCTCCCTGATGGCTTGTTTCTCCCATTTGCAGTAAAAGCTGATGAAACTTTTCTTACTCCTAAGATGTTTCCTTCTACCAGTATTTCTAAACATATGTTGCACTTTCTTCACAGGCATGTCATTTTGACTATTCCCCCCAACCCCAACCCCAATCTTCTGGAAAGGGAATGGAAGCAGAAGTGGGATACCTAGGGCTCTGCCATCCTCTGCTCTGGTGTGGGGGCTGCTGCACCTGTCCCTTCTTCTGGCTCAGGGAAGTATTTCTTGCCCACATTTCTATGGGGAGAGATTTTTAACCCTCTGATATGCTTCCAGTTTTGTTTAGCTCATATGCCCAGAAACCTGGCCTGATGTTTGGGTGATAGTGAGCCTTTGGACCATTAAAGAGTAACATGGCTCTACTGGACAGAGATGGAGTCAGTAGGCAAGGGTCTCTTACAAGCCTTTGGACTTTTAAATACTATGGAATGGTTTTTCTTTTCTTTTTACACAAGGAAAATAATGTTATAAAAGCATCTCCTGTTTTTGTTTGCATCCCTCCCCCACACTGATGTTTTAAAAATGGAAGAAAAAACCTACACTTTTGTATAAAAAACACTTAAAAGATTAAAAAACAAAACATGTTGGCCTAGTCCTAGTCATTTGTGTGAAAGAAGAGGGTAGAGATAATGGAATATGGATTAAGACAACTGAGACCAATTTTCAACCTTGAGGAGGAAAAATATTTAATATTTTTGTTGTATAAGGAATAGCGCCTAAGGCAGGTACTTATACTCCTGACCTCAGCCCCACGCTCTCCTGTTTATTATAAAGCTATAGGACAGAGCAGAGTTGGAACTGAAAAGATAGGATAGAAGACAACAGATAAGTTGGAGAGGAACAAGTATATGCAGAAAAAAATGAACCACAGGTATGCCAAACACTTAGTCCTGCAGAAAATCAGAATGATGCCAACCAAATCTAAACTGGCTGGTGACCCTGCCATGGATGCAGGAGAAAATGTTAAATACTAAGGGAGTGAGTGACAGAACTCTGGGCCACAGCAACAGGTGGACAATCCAGAGGGAGGAAAAAGTAAGAGAACCAGATTTTGCTACTTGTGTCACACAAGCTAGAAAAAACGCTACCTCTCCCACTGGGGAGGCACACCTACATTCCACCCATTATCTTGTCTGACCATACTGTATATGTCTCCTTGGAGAACTGAAACCCTGGCTAGATAATCTACTCCAGGATAAGGCTGAGCAGTCCAAGTTCCCTAGACTGCCTCTTTTATACAGGTTGGATTAAGGTGAGAGTTGTGAAGATTTTAAAAAATAAAGTAGAACCCAGAGAAAATGTCAAAGCTGCCACCATGTAGCTAGCACCAGCAACCAATTATTGGGCTTTTTCTTCCCTGTCTCGGTAATCCCCTCTACAGGGACAACTCTTTCTTCCCTGTAAAGTCTGCTGGTACCAGGTTATAACCTGGAGGTGGGGAGTGTCTGCCTTAGGCTGGTTGTGCAAGATGGCCACCTTAGGTCTCCTTTAGGACATTTATCTTGGCGCAGATCTTGAGGGCAGGGCCCAGCTTGATGTTCATGGCACTCATAAGGTGTTCTTCTTTAAGTAATAAAAGGGCCTGTCCATCAATCTCCTGGGAACGAAATTCCTCTGCAATCTCTTGGCAGCCTAGAAGGAAACGGTGAAAATACATATGAGAAACTTCTTGGTAGCACCAGGACACATGAGTAAAGATGAAATAATGCAGAATGAGCAGTGGTTAATTCCAAAGTACTTGTCTTAAATTCAGGGTACAAATGTCTTCAGGTGGCAGCAAAATAATGTAAGCACAAATATGCAGGTTAGCCATTTATCAAATATATGACAACATAATCTGCACCCACCACCAAATTACCAAAAGTCCTTCACCGCTGTCCAAGGGACTCACCAGCTTTTGCTCCCATCCCGCCACCCACCTCTCTGCTAATAACCTCAGTTCTCAGTTCTGTTGTCAATGTCCAAAGGTAGGTTTTTTATCTGTTCCTTTGTTTTGGGAAACCATGTCTTTGTAAAGAATAGTTTATAAACAGTCCTGCCTTGAGAGTAGGGCAACAATGGTTCTTTATTCCCTAATCTCCATGTTGTCTTTTATCCATGACAGTTTCACAATCACACATAAAAAATGTACTTTAGAGCCCAATGACTGCCAAATGGCATTTACCAAAAACCACACAGTGAAAGATGTCTCTCAGTTTTCATACTTCTTCCACTCCATTTTCCTAGTATAATGCCCCATCATTTTCATTATAAAGGTATTTTTTAAACCCTTTAACTAATAATTGAAGCATATATACACTTAAAAATATTTTTCATCCAAAACTTATTCATAAAAAGTAGTGGTGAATTATAGAGATGAAAAAGACTGTAGAATTGCTGAGACACCAGAGGATAGAAAGAAAATAGAAAATCATGCTGTGGGCAAGTAACCTGAATAAAGAAGAGTAGTCTCTGTCATACCACACTTGAGCCCCATTTCAAAGGCATAAAACCAAGCATATAGGTGACCTGTGTTCTGTTGGAGAGACCCTTAGTACCTTGTAGAGAAGCAATAAACTCATACACTTCCTCTACACTCCAGCGGCTAGGATTACTTGACAGGAACACAGGGTTAATTCCATGTAATTCTGGTGTGGGTGGAGCTGTGTTGGCATTCCCCAGGTCACGATCTCCATGCCCAGCTCTCACAGATAAAGGCCCAGGAGATGTTGGAGAGAGTGCTTCATCATAACTGGAATTATCTGAACCCCGGCTGGAGTCCTCTTGACCCTACAAAGAAAATAAAACAGGTCATGAATAACAGGTTTCCCTCTCCCAACCATCATGGGTTTGAATTAGTATTCAACAACAAAAGAAAAACACATCTTACCAGTTAAAATAGTTTGCTCTTCATTTGCAAATGCCCAGTCACCAGTCTACTCTTAATGTGCCTTTCAAATACAAACTTTAGCACTTCTTTTATTTTCCCCTTCTACCAGTAAGTGGTCTAGATTTTCTCTAGTATAAGAATGAATACATAAACCACTAATCAGGTGAGAGGAGACAAAGGTAGAATCTCTTGGAATTGGACTGATACAATCAATGTAAAGCCATGATTCTGGTCTCTGGGCAGAGGAATTACCCCGTAGGGGAAGAAAAAAGGCCCATTTTAAAGTTAGTTGGCTCTGCAAAAGCAGCTCACCCGGTGGCGCTTGCCCTGGATCTTGGCACGAGCAATGTCTGAGGAGCTACGGCGGGGTCCACGCCGGCGAACACGAGCATAGTTGGCTTCTTGAAACTCTTTCATTTTTTTCCTCTTCAACCGGAACTGATGGCTACAGCTCACGTTATACCTACACATCAGAGCATATATAGGATGTCCAAGGTGCTGCAAAAGATTACTTGAACCCTGCATTAATGTGACTTGGTATTTTGAGAGCTGATTTGGAGAAGAGAATGAAAGCAAAGGACACAAAATATCAGCTGTGAGATCCTAGAGGAAGGGTGCTGGAGAAGCCAGTGCTGAGGGCAAGTAGGGAGTACCTAACAATACCTCTTAGCGCAGGTCATGGAACAGAATCTCTTGGAGCCTCGAAACTGCTCTGCAGGGGCGTACTTCCCACAGTACTCGCACTTGAGGAGATTCGCCTTCTTTTCTAGCTCTGAAAATAAGGCATCACTGTAGAGTTGCTATGAGTTTCTGCTGCCCCTCAGACCACCAATAGGCCTTGAGCTGGACTCAATTATTCTCAGGGTTTGCCCCAAAGAATATAGAACCTAAATGAGAATCCCTAAAATAAAGTTCAAAATCCAAAGCTAGAAAGACTTACACCTCTTAAAGATCGTCTCCTTAACTTTAAGCCAGACAAATGCTTAATCTTAGATGACTAATTTTATACTAATTCAGACATGAATGCATTTCTGAAAAGCAGAAGGGAACTAATTACTCACACCTAGAAAGAGATTCCTCTTCCCTAAAGGTTTCCAAAAGCAGAGGAAATGTAAATCAGAGTCCTTAATACAGATTCTAAAATCTAGAATAGAGAACTAGAAAATAAGAAATGTCTTCTGAAGTATTTATCCTTTTAATAAATAAGTCAACAAATTTCTTTAGCTTAATAAGTTTTCTAATCCTATGGAAATCCTGCATATTCTTGAGTTTCTTTGTGTACATGGACTTCATATAATTCTTACTTCAACTACTATGCACATGGACTCCTCAAACACATTTCCATGGGCCTTGTTCCCCAAGATGGGTCTGTAAATGAATACTTACCAGCAGGACTGTCACCTCCCAAAACACCACCAGATTGATTCTCACTCAGCCCTGTTGGAAGGCCCGTTTGTAGTGGCTTCTCAGATTCTTTAAGTAACTGAGAACAGCTCACCTGTCCCAGAAAAAGTTTACAGTTAAGTTAGCCTGAATCATTTCTGCTTATGTAGCTTTTCCCAGCACTTCTCACCATGTCTTTTCCTGGACCTGAGTTAATGCCTGAGTCTGTTTGAGAGAATAATTTTCAACCTGCCAATCAAGGAGCTCTACCTGGTTTTTTCAGATAAGCCACTGGAGAACAGGGTCCCACTCTGGCTCCCTATCTTGTCCTTTTCTTCTTAAGATGCAGAGAATGCACTATGCATCAAGATACCTGTGTTCTAATCTTGATTCTGCAACTACCTGGAAAATTACCTAGAAAGTTCCTAAACTTCTCTACCACAGTCTTCTTCATTACAAAACAATCTAGTTGTTCTAAGCATTACAGCATTAAAAGTTACTTTCTTCCTTCTATTCCCAACATTTTCATTTCCTGGTACGCATTATTCTTCTCTTTTCCCTTCCTTCTTTACAACTCACCAAAAGCAGAACTGAACCATTTACTACTAATTAGTCTGAGACTTTTTTGTCTTTAGTGGAGTTTGGAAATACAATAAGCTGACCAAGTCGCCACTTGAAAGCTGCTGCTGCCCTGCCCTCACCGGGAAAGGTTCTGCTCCTTCCTGGATAACAAAGCCTTCAATGATGTGGGTGAGAATCTGGGGCTTCACAATGGCCTGTGGGGGTTTTGAGTCACCCATTTGTCTGGACACCATGGCGAGCGTAGGAGGTGGTGCTGATGGAGTGGGAGCCAAGGCCACTAGTTCACTGCTTGGAGTGTTAGCAGTCACACTGGTCACTGGTTCAGTTTTCTCTGGAAAATACCAAATAAGGAACAGATAGAAGATGACATAATCAAGCCATCTATTAGCCATGCCTGCCTGATCTTCCACAACAATACATGTTACCATTCACCCTGGATTCTGTTTTTGAATCTACTCATTTGTTACCGTGATCATGCCCACAGTCAACTAAACCATCATTATGATTTTTTTAAAAAAAGGAAAGCAGCAAGAATGAAGGTGAGTAGGCAAGTAGGTAGGTAGGTAGGCAGGCAGGCAGGCAGGCAGGCAGGCAGGATGAGAAAGGCGGGGAAAAAGCATCTAGTTTTTATTTCATTGTTCATACTGGTTACTTCCCCCTAGGTCCTAGGCCCAGGACTCCAACCCAGGGGTATTTGGCTTGCTCATTCAGGGGCAATTGACCTAACTGTTGCTCCAACAGCATGGACCTAAACCAGAATTATCTCTCAGCTGACTCAGAACATTGCTCTCATCTTTGTGTACTCACACAGCACTGCAGAAGTCAGGTACTCACCTCCAAGACTGCATTTGTCCTCCATGCCCTTTGGGCTCTCTGCTACTGGAGATGGCTTTGGAGGAAGTATTGAACCCAATGTGGAGACATCATCTCTTTCCTCCTCAGACTCAGCCTTGCGTTTGACAGCCAATGTCTGAGGTTTGCCCTATAAAATAAAGACAGGACAGAAAACAAGATTTAAGAGTGAAGGATAATCCGGAACCACAAAAACTCCCAGTTTCCCAGAAAATTTTCTTAGTTCTATATTCCCTAATTTGTATACTTCCCACAATAGAGTAGAGTTCCTGGTCCTTCCCAAGAAGTATAACTTCACCAGAACAAAAGAAATACAACATTACTTATTCCTGACCTAGACCTCAAGACTGGACTAATTACAGACCAACTAAGAACAGTTATTTTTGTAAAGATGGAGTTAGGTGGTTAAGGCTATCTTGGTCTAACTTAGTACAAATCCAAAAACCCAGAACAATTTCAGTAGCAAATTTAAAAAAAAAAAAAAAAATATATATATATATATATATATATACATATCACACACATATATATACATTAATGTCTTCCTTACAAATAAAACTTCCACTAATATCATAACCTTCCACTGTCTCTGAGAAAAGCAGCAGGTAATTCCCAGTGTCTTAACCGTCTCAATTCTCTATTCCTTAAGTTAAGCTCTCTTCCCAATAAACCCTGTGTCTTCTGTTAAGAGTCAGACAGTGCCCTCAACACCAAACATCACTCACCGGCAGGTGTACAGACTGCATGTAGAAGGCAGCAGGGACCTGGGCTACAACAGGTGAGGAGGTGGTAGCTCCACCCTTTACTACATGTGCTGTCCCCTGCACAGGAGCCAAGGTCATCCCCGTGGCCATGGTGGGAGGGCACTCCTGCAGAGCACCAGGAGCCTGGGACGAAGGTGGCGAGGAGGCCAAATGGGCCTGACCGGGCTGTATGGTACCTGGCAACCCCCGGGAAGTAGGTCCTGCTGCCAGCTGTGCCAAGCCCAAAGCCTGTGCCTGGGCTGTGCCTGGCTGCCGGGTGCCCACAACTTGCACAGGGATATGGGGGGGTGGTTGCTGGGTAGTTGACATCTTAGTAGCCCCTAACTGAGGAGGCTTAATAGGTGCGACAGGTGGCTTGGACTGGATGGGAATGGGAGGCTTGGGGTTTGGGTCAGGTGGGAGGGACAAAGGTGAAGACTGAAGCATGGGCTGAACCACCAAGGTTTGGGCTTGCTGCTGGGACTGGGAAGGGGGAAGCTGCTGAGTAGGTGGGACCTGTGGTGGCTGAGGGGCACTGAGAGTTGTGGCTTGCTGCTGCTGCTGCTGCTGCTGCTGCTGCTGCTGCTGCTGCTGCTGTTGCTGCTGCTGCTGCTGCTGCTGCTGCTGCTGCGCCAACTGGAGGTGTGTGGCTGTGTGGAGGAGCTGGGACTGGCGGTGCTGGAACTGCTGCTGGTGGTGGATAGCAATCTGCTGCTGGATCACCACCTGTTTCTGCTGGAGATGGATCTGCTGCTGTTGCTGAATCAGTGAATGAGGCTGAATCTGTGTATAGGTGGCTATAGGACAGAACACAGAGGAAGGAAATTATTCACCATTATAATTTTTTTTAAAGGAAAGGTACAGGCAGGAATGAAGGCAAGCAGAAGCAGGCAGACAGGAAGAGAGAGGAGGAAGAAACATTTATTTAGTTGTTCATCTTAGTTGTCCCCACCCACCCCACTACCTCCCATTCTACCCTGCCCTGGGTCTCAAACCTGGGTCCTTGGGAAGTATGTGGACTACATCTGATGACCTTATCTGCTAGGTTACCAGGACATGCCAACATTATAAATTAAAAGTGAAATCATCTTTTAAGATGGACCTAACTTGGGAATCATCTGATGAATGGACAACTGGTCTCGAAGGAATTGAGAGATCATGTCCTTCATACTTTTTCCTGAGTCAGCCATCATCCAACTACCTCTAGTCTTAAAGATCTCAAGGAAAGAATCCCCTTACCCAATCAGTTCACAAGCCTCACTAATTTCTTGCATTTATCTAGCTCTTATTTTCTTTGCTACACTTAAATTTCATTACTTTATACCCAGTGTAGCAGAATGGTGGGCCCATCCTCTATATGACTAGACTGTGAGTTCCAAAAAGGTTGAGTCATGTTTGATTCACTTGTACCCCCAGCCTAGTCCTGGCACATGAGAACACTAATAGTCATTGAAAGAATGTTCACTGCGGTAGATATCAACATCTGCTCGTGGGTGCCTCGGTTTTTAAAATTCATCACTTTAACTTATGAGAATTGTTAAGAGGCAGTGGCTGTAACCTGACTTTATGGCGTTTTCCTCTAGCTGTAAAACTAAGACTGACAATCTCCATACTCTTATCAGGTTATCCAGAGAACATACGTGAGATGAAAGCAATTTGGAAACAGAAGTGTTATAGTATGTAAATCTATAGTACGTAAATAGAACCAACTATTAAGTCTGGCTTTTTGTCATCAATTATCCAAATACAGCATCAACTAAAATCCCAGAAGCAAGAAAGGTAAAAATAAACATTACCAAATAAGTGACACACATCTAACTATATCTAACCACAGTCTGAAAGCAAGTATAAACTATTTGGGGCTATAATTACTATTCTTTTTTACCCTTATCACTGAAACAAATGACTACAAGTTAACCACATTAAACCCTAGGCTCCATCTGCTAGTTCTAAATGCTCTAAGGCATTTATACTGTCTCTGTTCTACACTAACCCAGCTAACCACCATTAAACATAGAAGGAGGAAAGAATTCATCCACTATGCTAATTATAAACTCCATGAGGACAGGGAAACTCTTCCAAGGATTTATCTGTGGTACCTCCTAGATCACAGTAGGCAATTCAATAAGAACTAAGTGAATGAATGGGTAGAGTGAGTAAACAAGGATGGTCAAGACTGATGTGGTTCTCTTTCCTTCTACTATTCCAAGTAAAGAGAAGCGGGAAAGGGGGAAAGAAACATACTCTGAAGATTTCAACAATTACTGAGAGAATGAGAGAGGTGACATGGTAAGAGTTGTTCAGCTTACCTGAACTAATAAGGGTCTGGCTGGGAGCAGGTGTAGCTGTCCGTGTCAGGTTCATGCCCACGTTCTGCTGACCAGTACCATCTGCTTCTGCCTTCTTGGCCGCTGCACTTTCTGCTTCTGTCTGGCTACCCTGACTCACAGTCACTGTTTGAGCTGCAGGTAACGGCTGTACCACTCCTGTGCCTTTCCTGGGACAGCTCCCACTACCACCCATTCCTGAGGAAGGCAACTGACCCAAACCCCCAGGTGCCTGGCCACCTCCACCTGGACCCATGGTCCCTGGGATGCTAGTCCCACTGCCTCCACCAGCTTGACTAAGGTTGAGAGACTGGCCTGAGGCCCCAGAAGAAGCCTGAGCCACTGCTAGGGCCTGGCTAGAGGCCTGAGAGAGGCTGGAGACAGGAGAGGCTCCAGGAGGTATGGCCTTCTGAGTAGAGCCTTGCATTTGGGGTCCTTGGGCTGAGGCTTGTTGGTTCCTTACTGCCAAGTTCTGCACCTAAAAGATAAGGAAAAGAGAATGAAAAAATAAGAAAAGGAGGCACTAAGGTTTCTGTGACACATTCAAAACAAAGATAGCTACAGTGTCATATGCAGCAGCCCAGCTTAAACTGTACCCCAACTTTCACAACAATATATATTAAAGTCACTCAAGGTGGAACTCTGGAATTATATTTGATTTTTGCATCATCCTTATTCACTATCTAATCTATTAGTCATATATTCCTTCAAAATGTCTCAAATTTTTCCTTTCCTCTCCATTCACTTAACATCTACCAAATACCAACTATGCTTCAGGGACACAGGAATGAAAAACACAGTTTCTACTTTTTGAAAGTTCCTGCTTTTAATGGTACTTTCTACTAGGGAACAAGGGCAAGAAAATCAATAACTATTACACTGTGCACAGCTATGCACAAATTGCTACAGATGCAGAGAGGGGGAAGATTAACTCAGAGTAGGCAGATTACAGAAGGCTTCCTAAAACAGGTGATATATAATCTGAAGTCCAATAGGTGAGAGTGAAAGCAGTAGTTTGAAGACCTAAGTAACAGCATTTGCAAGACCAGAGCCAAAAAAGAGCATAGCAAGTTTTGGAAATTATAGTATTTCATTATGTTTGGGGTGAGTAAGAGAAAGTGGCAAGAAATGAAACTAGGAAGCTATGCTAAGGCTAGGGAGACAGAAAAGCGCCAGATGATGAAAGTTCGATAAAATAAGGATAATCTGAACTAGTTTGGAAACAGAAAGTTTCTCTGTCTTATTCATTGTATATTCCCAGCACCTGGCACAGTGTTTCACATATGTATGTATTGTAAACTCTGAAGAGGGGAATGATGAGCATTTAATTGATTCCTAAAGAACATTAATCGGAATAAACATGATCAAATCCATATTGAAACCACTTTTAAACATTGCTGATGAAGTGCAATTCAGTACATCCACTTTGGAAGTTTACTTAGCATCATATCCTGAAGTTGAATATTCACACACCCTCTAACCTAGGAATTCCACAAGTGAAAATCTTTCTGTGTACAACTGGAGGCATATGTAAGGATGTTCACAGCAGCACTATTCATAGTAACAAAAACCTGGAAACAACCAAGTGGCCATAACAAAGAAGAAGATACATGAACTGTAGAATACCCACACAATGGAATATTACATAGAAATCAAAATAAATACAGTACAATAACATGCAACAATAGAAATAAATTTTAATATACTATTAAGAAAGCGATCCTCAAAGATTACATATAGCAGAAGTACCTTATAAATTTAAATACAAATAAAAAATAAATATATTAAAATGAGATGGTATCTGGAATTTGTTCCTAAATAATCCACAAGTGGAGGGACAGGTCTAATAGACTGGTCATATCATGATAAACTTTGAAGCTAGATTGTACGTACATAGATATTCATATTTTTCCTCTGTTTTTTGTATAGGTTTGAAATTTTTCTAAGATAAAAAGTTCTTTTAGAAATACTTTATAAATGCATTTGTAAATCAATAAAGCTATATAAATCTAAGGATAAACCTAGCAATCAACATGATCATTACCATGGGTATGGGCAGGCAGTGGAAGGATTGCTTATTACATTATAAAAAATGACTAAGTAAATCCATAAAAGTAGTCCATGAATGGACCACTGATGAGTGGATGACATGAGCCAAACAGTATGACTTATCAACTTCAGTAAGCCAGAGTTACATTTTAAAATGTTAGTAACAATATAGTTTATTAAAAGAATTTATTCCCAAAGTAATGTAGAAGAGAATTAAAAGTAAAAAAGGCAGAATTCAAAAAACCAGTTAGAAAACCAGTAGAGTAACTCAGATAAATAATAAAATGAATGTGAAATCAGACATTAGTAGCAAAGGAGAGGTGATAGCTTTTGAGAAATATTTACAAGAGTCATCAAGGACCAGATGCTGGGGCACTTAGTATTATCTGGCAGCTTGTTTTTTTCCCTAATTGTTTCCTTTCCATAATAGCTATATAAAACCTTCCTAACTCTCCTTACTCCACAAACACTTCCTCTTTCCCCTTTCATTCTCAAATAGCCCTGCAGACAGTAACCCTAATCCAATAAGAGGACGCTTCATTAGTTCCACCACCAAATCTTGTACATTTATACACATAAGCACTATCACTTCCCTCCTTGCCTCCCTTCTATCCTTCCTCCTATCAAAGTGCAATCCTTCTTTGTGCTCAGAATCCTATCCCCACCTTCTGCTCAAAAAACCTTGTACAATCAATTCTCTCTGTCTTCAACCTCTCCTCTATTGAACGGTGCCTGGATATAAAGTTCACACTGTCTTCCCTATACCAGCTTCATCCTCCTCTCCTGTTACTGTGAATTGTTACATCCACAGTATCCATTCCCACTATCCAGTCCTTCTTTGACTCATTCTACTTTGGCTTCAACCCCCCACAGCCCCACTGAAACGTTTCTCTGCCCATCTTAATAAATCCATCTTTCTTGCCCTCTCTTCTGCATTTGACAGAGGAGCCCCCACACCCACACCTGCCACCTCTTGTAGCATTCTGTTCCCTTGTCTTCAGGATATCACACACTCCAGATTTTCCTGTCACTTTTTCCTACTCCTCTTTGCCAGACCTTCACCCTTTACTTGATTTTCAACAGTACTATGTATTTCTAAGAGCTCATCCTAATGCTAGGGGCTCCATCTTAAAGACTTTTCTCTTTCCAATTCATAACATCTCCTCAGCAATTTCACTCTCTTGACTTCAATTATCATGTCTACTACTCATGGAAGACTCACCAACACTTCCAAGTCAGCAGGTCCAAAAGTGAACTCACCATAAATGCATTTCCCCAACATTCTCCATTTCACTAACAGCACTACCAGTCACTTCACTGCTATGTCAAATCTCACCTCTGGCAGATCCCAACTGTCTCGTCCACTTCAGTCAGTACTTCTTTTTCAATGACCTAAGTTTTTCTCAGAGCTATTCAGTTCTGTCCATCTGCTATTTGCTTAATCTAAATCCCATCTTTCTCCTACACTGTTATTCTCCCTATATTCACACTATTTCCATTTATTCTCTGTAAAAGAACAAGCAGAGTCTTTACCTCAAATCTGTCCATCTCAAGTCCAGATTTAAAATTCTTCCAGTTACCCTTGCAGATGAAGTCCAAAATCCTAAACATGGTCTCAAAGGCCCTGTCACATGAGGTTCCTCCTACCTCTCCAGCACCATCTCCATCTCTTTGACGAACTCCAGTAACACAGGTCTTCTTTCATCTCCTCATAATAAAGATCATTTCCTCTGTGGGTATTCAGACCTAAGGCTCTCCTGCCTTCATCACTCTCCTCCCGTGCCCTCACCTGACTAACTTCTACAGGCTCCAAATTAAATGCCACCTCCTCAGGGAGGCCTTCCCAACTTCTACCCTATTGCAAAGCTAAATCAGGCTCCTTTCTGTATTTTCAGAGCACTCTGTACTTTCTAATGAAGCAACTATTACACCACTCAGTTGTGTAATGTCTGGTGCTTCAGTGATTTGTAATTTCTCTCAGTCTAGTGAGCTTGACTTTCTCGGGCATTCAAAGCAAAGTAATGTCTGATACATAACAGTGATAGTTACCATTGTTAAACATTATGTCTAGGCACTGTTATATATGGTATACACTGTTATACCCTGTTATACAAGTCAAACCATTTAGTCCTCACAATCTATACTGAGGTAGTTATATTAGTTATTTTATAGATGAAGAATATAGTAATTATTTCATAGATGAAGAAATGTTTCTTCAAAAAGACGTTAGATCCTCTGTTTAGATCACACAGTAAGTCATGGAATTGAAATCTGAAATTTCAGATTCACATTTTTAACCACTACTCTGTCGCTCCACATATAGATAAAATAATTGTTAAATAATGGATAAATGAAAGAAACAAATATGGAAACAATCTAAATATCATCCTCTGATCTCTCTGAGATCATCATAGTCTAAAACAAAGACTACACTTTGTAACTAAATGATCGCAATAGTTTCTTAGCAGGTTCTCAAAAGGTTTTCTATCAGACCTGTTTGCTAGATGATTACTTCTAAGGAACTTACATTATCCTGTTTCTGTGCTGTTCAACAGCCAGCAACGAGCCCTGTTACCAGTGAAGCTACCTGGCTTTCAGACTTTCCCCAACAATGACCTTTTCTACCATGAGGCCTATTGTTTCCCCTTTATCCACTCATCCCCAACTCACAGCCACATATATGAAGTAGCCTGTTACATACTGTTATCTCTAGAGTTTTCTTCTTATTCCAAATCAAATCCTACCCATCATTCAAGAATCTGCTCAAGTGTCCTAAACTGGAGAGAAGCAATGCAGCTAAATCTTCTCTAACCTCATGTATTCTGGCACATCCTGGTGGAGCAGCAGTTAGGTCAATCACCTCCAAAGGAGCACAGGCCACAGACCCCTGGGTTCGAGTCCCAGGTCTGAAGGGAAAACAACTGAACGAAAATAAGTTCACAACAAAAATTCAGTTGTGAACAACTGAATAAAAATAAGGCTGCTTCTTCCTCCCTTCTCTGCCTTTCCTGCCTGAACCTTTCCTTTAAAAAGAATAAACAAGATCACATATTTCTCAGTGCCATTTACTTTTAAAGAATTACTTAGAGGAAGGAAGCAGGCAGAAATGAAGGCAAGTAGGCAGGCAGGGAGAAGAGAAAGAAGTTCTATTAGTTGTTTATGTTGGTTTTTCCCTATAGCCCAGGACTGCAAACCCAATTCTTTGGGCTTTAAGTGGGCTATACCATCTGGAACCACAGACTTAGCTGCTGAGTCACCAGAGCATGCCAATGTCATTTACTTTTGCACCTCTTTATTCTCAAAGCTCTTTGAAGATTTAACTATTTCTTTTCAATCCCCCAAAACTTTTAGTACATATCTGAGTACATCAATAGAAAGAGCAAAACTATTTACTTGCTAACTGATAACTAAAAGAATACACCTGGGTTCAAGGTCTAAGTTCAAGCAGTGGGGATGTGGAGAGCCAAATAAACAGCTAAATGAAAATAAAATAAAGTGCTTCTTCCTCCTCTCTTCCTTCCTGCCTACTTGCTTTCATTCCTGCCTATACCTTTTTAAAAAATAAATAAACCCACAAGTATATATACACATAGACCTATATACATACTTTTTACTGTGATTGCTGTGTCTGTGGCTTACCCATCGATACTTTATATATATATGGACTAAGGCAAGGGAAACAATGATGAGAAAGACTATAGGACCACAGTAAGCACTAACAGACTGCTGAAAGTTGAGAGCTACAGTAACTCATAAAGAGAAGGAATCAACATTCTTCCAGCTATTCAACTTCATATCTAATAATTTCCTCAAACATCCCTTATCTTCACGAGACAGAAGTACAAGGAAAAAGAATTAAGACTCCTGAATAAAATGGGGTCATGGAAGGCTAAAAGAATGGTAAAGAAATCTGCTCTGTATTGAGAATAAGGCCTCTAAAATCCACAGGGTCATTTTCAGCCAAAACAGCTTCCCTTCCTAACTCAAGTCAACTAAAAGGATTTAAGTTCTCAGTGGATTCAAATTTCCTAATACAAGCTAAGAAAAGAAAAAAAAATCAAAAAAGTAGTAATGGGGTAGAAGGGTGGGTCCTGGTCCATGCTTGTCCCCTTCATCCTCCCAGTGCCCATCCACAGGTCAAGTGGTTGCCACTGACCTGATCTGCATCTGTATGAACTCCTGGAGACTGAGCAGATGGCACCTCCTGCTGGACTGCAGCCACTGCCCCATTAGGCATCAGGATGAGTTGGGAGGCTAGAGGCACATTCCGGCCCAGGGTCCGGTTTACCTGCAATAGGTTTCCCAGCTGTGGCTGGCAAGGAGAGGAGGAAAAGGAAGAGCAGAGAAAAAAAGGACAGGAGAATAGGAGAAAGAAGAAAAAGAAATGGAAGGGAGGGACCATAAGACAAAATAAACAGAAGATATGAAACAGCTAAGCCCTGACCCTTTCCACACCAACCCAGGAGACCCTTATCCTCCGATATGATGAATTATCCAGAAGAAAACCTAGAATGTGTATAATCCTACAGACTGATATCAAAGAGTCAAACATCAAAGAAGCTGAAACACTGAGGATTTCAGAAAAAGTATTTATGGATAGTAAGGAGATAGCCAAGAGAACACTTAGAGCAGTGTACTTGAACCACAGGTTTAAAAATTAGACTATATCTAATACTAATTTGGCCAAATAAGATCAATATCTTTTAATTCAAGGTATCAATGTAATCTGCAGGGTGACTGTGAATATATCACTTCTGGAAGCAAGTCAAAAGAAGTAGATCAGTTTGTCTTAAAACATCTGGATAAACAAAAGAGCTTTCACTCAAGTCTTTGCCAGGGACAGATGACCATGTCCCTGGCACAAGGGTGGCTGTGTCTGTAGCTTACCCGTAGATACATCTGGGCCTGGGACTGGTTGAGGGGTGGGGAGGTGGTGTTCCCCAGTAGCACAGATTGGGTCAAAGTGGTAGCACTGGGTGAGCTCACACTCTGGGATCGGCTGATGAGCTGGGCCGCCGATGTGGTGGCCAGATTGATCTGTATGGTATAAAAAGGAATTGGGAAAGATAAAGGAAATGTACATAAATGACAAATTTAGAGTAACAGTCAAGAACAAAACATCTCACTTTCACGGAGTCAAGGAAAATCAGTAACATCTTATTCATATCTTGTCACCCCGTCTACTGTGGACATTACCAAAGTAGTCAGTCCCCAGCCACGAGTGTAACATTTGAGAAGGCCAAGGAATGAAATGAAACAGATTTTCCTTCTCATTTAAGGGTCCTGAGATTAGTCCTTTACCTTTGTTAGTCCCCCTTTTTCTCCAGGATTTTCTTCCCCTATTCTTAGACCTTCTCATTAAGACTGATATAGACCCAAGTTGGTTGCTTTCCCTTTTACTAATATACTCTGTATAAGAGCAATAAATACCATTGATGGCTCAATAAACTCTCTCAGATGAAGTACACAAAGTAATTGAAGACAGTGATAAAGACCCAGGGAGAGATGCCTCTCAGGAGAAAGACAGTACTCACTGAGGCCTGGGAGGTGGTAGTCTGCTGCTGTGTGGTGCTGGTGTTTGGGGAGCTGGCCTGACGACTGGCAGCAATTGTGGCCTGTTAGAGAGGAGTGGAAATAAGAAAGGGCAGAGACTATGGAGTAAAAGGTTCTGAATCTTCTAGTAACAAATTACAGGCACAAAACATAACAAGAGATTTCAGATACAAACCAAGAGACTCTACCATTGAGCAAGGAAATGCACACTCTCACTAACCCTAATATTACCATTGTGCTAATCTAATGATTCCCACATAACCATTCTGGGGCAGGTAGGAAACTTATCCTCCTGTCCTCTCACTTCCTTTTAAGTGGAAGAATCGCCTTTGGTCAGGTCACATCATGAGTCAGTCACTGATAAGTCTGACCCACAGTTGTCTAAAACAAGTAGAATGTAAGTCAAGTATATAAATTTTAAATGTTTTCACTTTTTAAAAAGTGAAAACAAGAAGTTAATCATTTTATTAATGTCTCATTTTCAACATGTAATCAATATAAACAAACTCATGAATCATTTTAAATCTCTTTTTCATATTAAGTCTTTGAAATTCAAAATCTTACTGTACATTGCAGTTTGGAATAGCCACATTTTAAGCACTCAATAGCTACATGTGGCTAATGCTACCATATTGGACAGTGTAGGTTTAAAACATAGCCATTCCACCTCTGTGAGGCAGTCCTCCACAGTTTTCACTGAAACTGCAAAAGCCCTAAGATCTATTTTTCCTCCTACAAAAGGACAGGAGGTGGAGGAAACACTTCCCAGCCTAAAGTGTAGGATGCAATATGGCCCCAAAGTCTCCCCTACCCACCTGTTGTGCCTGTCCCCTCCCTCTCGGGCCAGCTGGCTGCTGATCTCTCACCTGCTGGACGGCAGCCAGGCTATGCAGCTGGGCATTACTGAGCTGCTGCTGGAGCATAAACTGGTGAAAATACTGAGCCGCATTGGGCTGACGCTGCAGTGCTTGCAGAGCCTAGAAGGGAAAAATGAGGATGAACCACTTAGAAGGAATCACTCCTAACTCCTATGCAAATCACTTTGATCCTGTAAAAGGGACAAATGGGAAGAAAAGAAACCTGGGAAGATGGGAGTCTGGCTAAATTGTTAACATCCAATTTGTCCATTTTTATTTAGAATCAATACATTCATTTAGTCCTCAAATAGTGGGGAAGCAATTAATTCTGCTGTACTCTATTCCTGTATATAGAGAAAAGTAAAAAAGTGCAACTCATATGAACTCTTTATCTCCCCAAATGGAATCTGGAAATACATGGTAAGAGTATGAAGAGAACTGAGACTAGACAGGTTGAAAGTAAGTGGGATGCTGACTAATATAAAAAGAAGTCCTATTCTGGGGATATAAGCAAGGTGCTAGAGACCAAGGGGTAGAAAATGATGAAAAATAGATTAATCAACGATGTGTGAGACGTGCTGGTGGCCCAGCAGTCTAGTACACCCTGGGAGCAGTCCCAAATTCATCCCAAGAACCCGGGGTCTGGGGGGACAATGAACATGAATAACAAAAAAAAATAACGTCCGCTTCTCTCTTCCTGCCTGCCTACTCACCTTCATTCCCGCCTGCACCTTTCTTTTAAAAAAAAAAAGACTTGTGAATGAATCTATCATTCTATGAGGTAAAATTTTCAACTAACTGGCATTTTCCTATATCTATAGTATAATACTAATGGATGTTTACAAAGATACTGGTAATTCAGTTTTAGTGCTAACTGGATATACTGTATTCTTAGTTAATATTGAGAATGTTTTTATGATGTACGTAGTTATTCTGATAACAAAGTAATTTAAGTAGAAGGTTCCATTCTCATGCAGATTTTTAAAATCACAAAATTTACTACTTGTCTGAAAATAAAATTCTAAGTAGAGCCTCATAATTCTACCACTCAGGGTGATTTTCAAGAAAGACCAAAGATGAAAAACCTAACAATTCATGAAGAGAAATAATTAGACTGCAACTATAAGAACGGAGTCATATAAAAAAATCTTAGTTGACTGAATCTCATCCTCTGTCTGCCGGCTCAAACTGTTGTAAACAAAAATTGTCAAGTTAGAAGGGACCTTAGTTATCACCTAATCCTATGCTAGAACAGAGCTCAGGACAGTTATCTCCCAGCATCCCTCCCTAGTCCATCAACACTCATGGATCTCACAGCCCCTCGCTGTTGAGCCTCACCTGCACTGCTTGCCGCTCATACAGTGACATCTGCGCTATCTGGGGCCGAGAGCTGCCCCCAGAACCAGAACTCCCATTGGTGGAGTTGGAGTTCTGCTCACTCTCAGTCTCCATGATGATGGTCCAGGGTCCCCAAGAATGGTGCTCTGACTCAAGACCTAGATGAAGACATCAAAGGATTAAAATTTACAATTCATCTCAAACTATTATTCGATGTTATTATTCAAGTTATCTAAGAATACCCTCTTTTTCATAGGCCATGATTTCAATGGTTTTATAAGTGACGAATCTGCTGTACAACACCTTCCCCACACTGTCTGTGGAAGGTATGTAGTATCTCCAAAGAAACAACCTTTACATATTCCCTCTCGGATGTCATTAAATACAAAATGGAAAGCATATAAGACAGCACCAAATATCACTCAGGACACCTTACATTATTACCACAGCACTTTTCAACAATTTTAAATCTTCCCATTGAAACTTACTATTGTCTCATTTTCATCAGCATCACCTTCACAAAGGTCAACATTTACTGAGCGGTCACAGGGTGTCTCCTTTCACTGGACTAAGCTCATCACCTCCATTATCTCCCAGTGCTTAAAGGTAAATATTATTATCCCCACTTTATAATTGCAGAAATGAGATTTTCTGAGGTTAAAGAAGTTTGCATAGTAAGTATCAAGTCCTTACACTAGCACATGTTTCTTCCTCAAACAAGCAAACAAAAAATCTGTAATTAAGAATATCACTAAGTTTAAATACTCTATCCTCATTTCATGGAGGGTCTTGAGATACAGATATGTTAAATGGATCATGAAGTAATAAAACTAGGAAGAAGGTGAGCTAGCTTACAACCTATATAGCCCAAATAGCTGTCTGGTTCCAGCTTTAGCTATTAATATCACTTGTGGGAAGTCACTTTCCCTTCTTATACCTGTTTCCCCATTTGCAAAGAAGGCTACACAATGGAATGTTAGAAATGAAATCATTCATTTTAACAAACGACACCAGGTTTTAAAAACATGAAAATCTTCAATTTAAG
Source organism: Solenodon paradoxus (assembly GCA_004363575.1). Lineage (NCBI taxonomy): Eukaryota > Metazoa > Chordata > Mammalia > Eulipotyphla > Solenodontidae > Solenodon > Solenodon paradoxus. The sequence goes on along the minus strand of RJWH01007314.1, from coordinate 878 downwards.
ATTCAATATTTTAGTCCAGTAAAGTGGTCAGAATTTACCCCGTGGTGTCTACACCAAAATTTGCACACACAAAAAAAGGTTTTTATGCAAGTACTGCTAAGAACCACACAAAGAAAACAGAAGACGAAAAAGAGGGAAAAAAATACACCTCTAAAGTAGCAGTAAATGACCATAAGTCTTTTTTGTTCATTTTTTCTCTTTTGTTAAATTCAGACACTATATCCTCTACTTTTGAGGCACGGTGTCACTAGAAGTATCAGGAATGTAAACATCAAACCAGAATTTCTGCTAAGAGCTGTCAACAGTTTTATTAAGGTGGATTTATCTTAATGACTGCATCCCAAGCAAACAAGCAAAGTGAATAAAACCAAAGTGGTTGGCGCTGGAAATAGAGGTAGGGAACTTTTTTTATTATTCTAGTCCCAGTACTACCTTAGACATTATCCCCAAGAATTCTATCCATCTCTGCAGTTTCGTTTTAGAATAATAGTGTCACTACAAACATGAATATAACCCAGTAAATAGGAGAAATCATATCAGCTTCAACTGAAGTATATGTTTTTCCCACGCCTTTTGTCAAAATATCAAAAGCACTGAAGAGATACAGACCCATGAATCCTCATTATCAGCATGTGAAGAAAAAAAGTGGGTAAGGATTAGAGGCAGCAGGCACAGTTGTGTAGATCACTGGACTTAGTTCACTGGACTCAGTAAGACCCATTTACTGTATTAGAGGGGGCATTAACGCCTACAATCATGGGTGGAAACACTAATGTACAACCCCTGATCTTCCTCAAACAGAAGTCATTTTTGTTTGTTCTTTTTTTTCAGATTGTGAAATGGAAATAGAGATGGAAAGGGACCAGCTTAAAACCTTT